>JXSR01S022704.1:0-12205 GCA_000969725.1 Ophiothrix spiculata
TTCTTTAATTTTTGCTGCCTATTTTCATCAATTTTTCGAAAAGTGTTCTGTCGCAAAGTCCCCCTTTTCGAGGTGAGTCATCACATATGTTACTAAAGAATGCAGTGCCCTTATATTTTCCATTGCACTGGTCGAGTGCAATTGATAAATACAAAAATGTATTTTACCGATGAGTAAAAAATGATGACCACCTGTTATCCAATCAAATAACAAGAATCTTTACAGATACGTTTTGATGACGTACAGGCGGCCGAGGCCACTACCATATGACGAAGCAAACCAGACAACACTTCTCAGACTCGGTACCAAATTTACTGAGGTACGTAATGCTTCTAAATACATATCAGAGACATACCCAGCAAACACATAACGTTAAACTAACGTTATGGTTTGTCATACAATTAGATAGATTGAGCCCATATTTATTGGTCGAGCTGAGATGCAAAAATATTGGGCGAGACGCAGTCGAGCCCAATATTTTAAAACTCATAGAGAGACCAATAAATATGCGATGAAATAATGAAAATCATCGAATTTTATCATTATTTTGCTCAGGATGCAAGTTTTTCCATACTTGGATCCTTCAAAGCATAATAATGGTCCATTCTGAACGTTCAAATAACATTCTAATAACGTTTATTAACTTAATGAATTTTTGAACAATATTGATAACTATCATAAAACGTTGTAATAACGTTTCACATTTCCTGAACGTCATAAACGTTCTGATAACCAATTTTGACAAATTTTTTGATTTTCATGCCAAATAAGGTCAAAAATTTACTTTTTTTTCCATTTTTGGTAATTTGTTGACCTTATGTGGCATGAAAATCAAAAAATTGGACAAAATCCTAAAAAGTAAAAATGACGCAACATGCGAGTGGGTGTTTAAAATTAAAATTCCCATTCCTAGGTTTTTTTTAATGTTATTTTTAGCTTGCCCAAATGGCCAAAAAATGTGTTTTTCGTGATTTTCTCAAAAAATGTGATTTTTGGTCAAAAATCAACATCACCATCATGTTCCTTGTGAAAATTCCTTTCTGGAAATGTATACTTTTATTAACTTTAAGCACTTTGTAAAAAAGTTATGGTACAAAATAAACTTGCAAAAACGTAACATTGAGTAAGGTGCTTACACCCCTTAAAATTATAAATATTTATGGTTTACAATAACGTTCACATAACGTTTTTACAACTTAAAACTAACGTTAAGTGCAAACGTTCAACGAACATCAAAAATGATCCACATTTTAATGTTATCTGAACGTTATTTGAAAACGTTCACAAACTTAAGATACGTGCACAAACGTTTTCGATGACATTCAGCTAACGTTAGCAGAACTTTTAATTGTTAGCTGGGTAGTCGTCGTGATTATACCGTTGTTTTTTGCCAAACGTGCAATAGAACAAATTACTGATTTGTAGTAACAAATAATAACAAGATGAAATAGTCGTGACAAAAGTCTTGACAATAGGATTACTTGAAGAAAACAAGAGAAAGATAACCTGAGGGAATTGAAATTCAATAAACTGATAAAGCTAATGGATTCCGTTCTAAGGAATAACAACTTCAGACAAACAGGTATGAAAACTGTTTAAAGTAGCAACACGGTGGAAAAGTGTACTTGGCGAATGGATATTGAAAACATCTCAAAAATAAAAAACATACGAGTTAACATCGCGTGTCATAACTATTATAGATGTAAACAAGAACAACTAGCTGACGACTGTCAGTCAATAACCCACGTTATCATCACTATACTGACACCCACGAATCACCCCATTTTTATACCATGTATATCTAATGCCCCTTTTCCAAATCTCACTCTTAATGACTTCTTATATATTTTCTGTCCTTGGCCTAATGTTTTTCAATCCAGCCATCGCTACAATCAGGAAAGAGATCTAAACACTGCCTGGATTTCAGCTGGGAGAAGTAGATTTCAGTGCACACTACATAACCAATCATCCAACTTTAAACTCAAAGACATGCAGTTTTCTTATTGTCACACTGAATAGACCTCTTTTTCGACAACAATCCTAAATTGAACACCCCTTGATTTGCTAGAGGTTGGCTAGTGCCAGTCACTGTTGGATTCGAGATCCCCGAGATCTCAGGTCCAAGATTAAAACTTGATATATCTTATATTTCTTATAACGTTGTAGCATCGGTACTTATATGTCTCTCATTATTTCTCTTGTACACTAGCATTAGCTCAGTGTAACAGAAGCTGCATGATAATCTAAAGATGACTTCAATAGCCGATCACTTATCATACCTATGTCTGAAAGGAACTTACGTTTGACAATAAGACGATTTTCAAAACCTTATTTCACGCCAGACATTTTGCTTCAAGGCACTACCGAGACATGATATGCCACTACTTATGTATAAGGTAATAGAATTCGAGAGACGCAACCCATAATTGATTTTTGAACTTAAAGAGCAGAGAAATGTTAAGGTGGGTCTCTTTGGTCTCTTGGGGGACTGTTAAAAATTTACTTGCGTTGACGTAGATAAGCAAAAACAAATCTTCCTGTAATTACAACATTTTTTCAATTGATTTATCTTGTTATTTTTAATAATGGTGGTTATATACGATATAGAACAAAAACTAATCATTTTTTAAAAGATTCTGTAAGTCAGATCGCTTTTCACCAATGCAACTAGGATTCAATTCATCACACAAAGGTGTTGGTAGAGAATTTCGTTTTCCAATTATTAACAGCAAAATATTTATTTTTGATCATCATTATAACAAACATAGCTTTAAAAACATAGAAAGATACGTGTTTCGAAGAGGTTAATCTTGCCTCAGCCGCAAGTCATATTTTATAAAATATAAATGTGATTGTCATTAAAACAACCCTATTTATATTTTTTAATACATTTATGTTGATTCTATCGCTTTTAAAATTTTCCTTATGTGAAACTGAATTGTTTGTTTTTGTTTATTAATTATCTAATTAGTGAAACTTAATTATTGAGATCTTTGATTGCCACAGAAAGGGACTTTTTCTGAAAGATTCATATTTTGCAATTTTAGGTGATTTCCCATTCTATTTTAATAGGCAATTGATTGTATGAAAATATCAGGTGATCATTGGGAATTCCCCAAAGTTTCAGAAATAGAGTTGTTTACTTTAAAATATAATTACTTGGGAAATTCCCCCACATAGAGAACTGTACAATATGCTATGTCAAATATATGAATGATGTCGTTGGGGAATTTTGAGAAAATGTTGAAACTGGCCCGGAGCTTGATCAGATTTTGTCAGAAGTTGACTTTGGCTTGATCGGAGCTAGATGGATGTTTTGTGTAGATGGATTTATGATAAGTTGCAGCTATACAGATAAAGTTGAATTGACTTCAACTTTTTGACAACTTCAGGAGAAGTTGATTTTGGTGGACAATTTTATAGTGGAGTGGAGTTTACTAATTAAACTTTGAAAGGGGATTGGAGATAACGATTGTTGGAGGATTAAAGACAAACTGTTTTTTTAATATTAAATTTCCGAGTGGATTATGTGCGTTGGGTTCAGCTTTTAAACCAAGTGGAGCTTCGTTGCGATTGCTGGATTATTGTGTGGACATCGCCATTTGATTTGGCAAGGAAACTTTTGGATTTACCTTTTGCCCGCTGGATTCCCGCCTGCAAGTTTTTCAAGATTTTAATGCCGTGGACATTAATGAACAATCTCGGACTATAGCGTGGAATATAAATATTTTTGACAAATCCTATAGGAACGCGCGGACTTCGCAGCGGTATCTCAAAACTGTAAGTTAAGGTAAAATTTAAGATATTAATATTTGTAAACTGTGCTGAAAGAAAGTACACATTGTATTAAATTTGTTAAGACTTATTCCAAATTTTCAGTGTATTTATTTTGTTTCATTTAAGAACCCGTAAGGTGAATTTGGCCTTGGTCATTTAACATCTTTGACCGTAACACTTGAAAGTAACATAGAACAAAATCTCCAAGAAGTTCAATTCAGCATATTCCAATTGATAATTATAAAATATATTTTAGGTATTAAGAAATGATTTTTAAAGAGGCCAGAAGACTGATTTTTGGATGTGAATGTTGATGAAGAACAGCTAGGTTCCATTTTGTAAGTGCACAGCGCATTTCATATTCTTACCATTCTTATTTTATTACGGTGGCCTACATTCCATATTATTCTATTCCGCCTGTTCGCATCTGACAGATATGATTCTGAATGAAAGCATGGAGGCCTTGTGGGGACAAATGTAAGGAACTCCAATGGAAGTCCATGTCATAGGTTTTATTTCAATTTGTTCGGTTAAAACTAGCAACGTTTTCCATATTGTTTGAAAGATACACTTGAGTTTAAAAGAAATGCAATCAAAAAGTAAACGATATTCATGTTACATGTTTTCATGTTATATTTTTCAGAACCAGTTAATTGATTTTTCAAACCCGTAAAGAGCCTTTTTAAAAGTATTCTTAAAGTGGTTGAAATATTTGTAATAATGTCACCAGGTTTAAAACAATTAACGCGCTTAGATTTATAAATGCATTCACCATATTAGAGTTTATTCACTCTAATAGGCAACTGTGCCTAACTTAAGAGGAATTTGAAAACTTGATTGCATATTATACAGTTTATTTTAACATTATAGTATGCCAACATTAAAAAAAAATCATTATTTAATTTATTAGCAAATGTCGAATATGATGAAATTATTTGAATATAATTTAAAAAAATCCAGGCACATCTTCTGTATCATTTTAAAGCTGAAGTTTAATGTAAATGGATTAGAATTGAAGCAGAAGTTAGAAGCAGCGCAGTAATTTTCAAACTTATCATGTCCTATAAAACGTCTATATATCTTTACATGTTCGTGTATTCCATAATGGATATATGAACTGATTCTATTTAGCCTGTCATATCACATACTCAGTCTGAAAGCAAACCGTGCTTGGCATAAGAGGATTTTGAAACCTAATTGAACACAACTTATTTTAATTCAACACACCCCTATACCATGATATGCCATAGTTAAACACATCGACAGTCTTCTTTTGTAGAAGATAAATTATGCTTAATACTTATTCGTCAAGAATTTTACATTTATCTTCAGGAACAATGTCTACACTGTTCTCAAACGAAACGTCACAATAAAATAGGTTAACTACTCGTAGATAACCGGGTGAAAGCAATTTTCTAGTATATTACTATTAATGAAAGAAAAAAGGTAATTATCAGGTTGTAGCACAATTCTGATATGAAGCCGTAGATATGTTTCCAGCCAAGGATTACCTTATCGAACCAAGGCTAAAACCCCACCTTTCTTAAAGTTTACATAGCTTGAATATTATTTTCATTTATGTAAGTTCTCTTTTTTGGAAAAAAGAAAAAAAAAAAGAAAAATTCACTCCGTCATTAATTTTGATTTTGCTCTTTTCCGAATAAGTTCCAACAAGTCGTTCCCAACGTCTGTAGTTGTTATATTCAAAATCACAAAATAAACAAAGTGAACATTAACAAACACAGTAAAATACACAGAGTTGTATCAATATTATTTGATAATCGCTTCTGAGAAAGAGCATGAGTATTGATACTCTGTTCAAAATTCAAGATAGCCGCCAACTCAAAAAAACGTGTACATGTATTTTGTTAATTAAAAATGAGATTACTTGCCAAGATATTAATTCTTACTCAGTTTTTCGGTCGTAGATTTTGGAAGACTACCTGTAACCTATTCAGAGTGCAAGAAAGTTTTATTGGATAAATCAAATAAAACTACAAATGTTAACTATTGGACAAATCAACTATACCTGCGAATTATCAACAACCTTAACATTACGAACTTAACTACAAGATACACAGAAAAAATGAATTTAAGCTTTTATACTGTAATCTTTATAATATGGGTCTTAATAATATGGGTCAGTATGTGCTACCCATGGGTATTTCATAGAAAGATTCCGGTGAATAAGTCATTGGTTAATGTTAAAAGAGGAATATAGCACGTGATACGGGTACTAATTTAAAGATACTGCAAATCTATGTTTTGATAGAAAATATGGACAAAAAGTTTCGCAAACAACATAACTCTAGAAAGCAGAAGCACAATTACACTTCTATTTAATTTAAATCCTTCTATTTAATTTAAATCCTAAATTTAAAATTAAAATTTAAGTTTAGAGGTTTCATGTAAATTCCTCGTGTAAATTGATTCACTCAGCAGACAAAAATACCTCAAGAGGTTATTCTGAAAACATTAAAAATTATATATCTCCATGACATGCATGTCATATTTAATTTTGTTAAAAGATAATGAATATTTGCCCTTAATCAGGTGCTCGTTTGTTGAAAGCGAAATCGGGCAATACAACCTAGTAATATTTTTATTATCAGAGAGCATTAGAGAATATATCTTGCTTGGCTTAAAGTAATGATGGTGGCAGATTTATTGCCAATAGAAACCAAAGTGTGCTGAATTGTGCAACGATATATAATACGTTTTCAGCTAATAATGCAGGAAATCATTAATGCACGAAACAAAACACATGAAAATGACATTGACAATATATTTTTGCTTAAAGCTAGCTTGATTCATGTATTTTAAAATATACATGATTCTTAGAATCGATTTTAATTTCCTTCTTTAAATCGGTACCGGCGGTTACCAAGTGACAGCGGCAGTAGAGTTTTCAATGTTAATATGATTATTACAAAATGTGATTCCCTCAAGATATAGGTCATTTGAATCTGTCCTGGAGTTTCACTAAGTGAATTTCGTTTGTTAGCTTCGGAGAGAGTACAATATCGATGTAAACTTGGGTACTTCGAGGGGGCACATAAATTGTTGTACAACAGCAAATAGCCCGAATATGTAAAAGGGGCATTCGTTTTCGATATTTAACAAACGTTACGAAATGTTAACTGCTTCTCTACTTTAATTTGAACGTGTTTTTGGTTTGGTTACCGTTTTAACAGGATAAAGCACACCGTAACCTTCCAATATTAGGCAACATATTTGAATTAACCCAGTAGCTCAAACAAGTTGGCGAGTACTGCAAACATATGTGTTTTTTGCATGACTTCACTCAAGCGTGTGGAATTTTACCATTATACCAATTTTACCAATTATCGACTGTATTTTATAATGAAAGTCACATAGGATAATTAAGATTGTAAACCCACTGAAGAAACTGATTCTATGTTCAAGTTCAAAGAGAATCTTATGTTTTATTTTTTTACAGTTGTGATCACCGTAAAGAGTGTCCCAATAGCTTTGAGAACGTTTGTAAATTGAGATTCAGACTGGCTTCATTTAATACAACAGTCACTATTCATCTGAACAGAATTACCTTTCATCGTTAACTTGTCGTTTGGATTACCTTTGGTATTTGTTCATTACATCATAAAAATGCAATAGAATGTCAAAGACGAGTATTAACAGTCTTAATTTATTCAAATTCCATATTAAAAACTAAATTTTAAATTTTAATATATTTTAAAGACCACAATTTTTAAAGATTATTTCTGTCGTGTTCAATCTAAAAGCAATGATTAAATTATTAATTGTTTAAAAGATTAAACGAAAGATAATGAAAATATCGGCAAATTGACCAATCACGTCGATTGTATTGTATCACGTGCTTGTGATTTCGACATCGGCGTGAATAGACAATAATACTATGCACGTTTTGTTCCCGTTTTGTCAACAAAAATTTTCGGCCTGCAGACAATAAACTTAGTTCTGCTTAGTGATAATATCAGTGGTCCTGTGTACGGCAGACGTTTCCTGTGACCTGCCAGTTCATTGTTTGTGCTGCAGGTCATAGGAATCATATGCCGTACACAAGACCACTGTTATGATCACTACGTACAACCAAGGTTCATTGTCTTTATGGAGCGTTACAATTGGAAACAATAGAAGGGCATACTCCACAAGGGAATAGCCTATGGATACGAGGTCTTAAGCGAAACCCTGCCATAAAATGACCCACCACCTCAGATCGTGTACTGTCTATCCCTCGTTGATATATTTTATACAAATATCGTATACTATATAGTACGCTTATTCACCACCTTGTATAAGTCATCACTTTACTATGAGTATATAAATCTAGTATTAAACATCTTCGTGTATAAATGTCAGGCTTTGCGCATCGCGCGGCTTGTTTACTTATTACAACCATAAACCATTAACCATGATTTTCCCCAACTCTTAAATATCATACTAAAGCTGATCCTAATCAACCATAAGTCTGTATGACCCATTATGATTGTTAATTATGGAACGAATTGCCTGTCAACATCCGTCAACATCCGTGGTCTTGAGCACATTTCTACTTTTAAAAGTCATTTGAAGTCTCATCTGTATCCTAAACTGTATTTTTCCCCTTTTTCTGTTTCTTTAACGCCTTGCCTACTTGAGTAAAAGGCGCTTTAAAAATCTCATTATTATTATTATTATTATTATTATTAATTACACACCAAAGCAAATCCAGATGAATGCGCAACGCCGTAAGTCGCTTTGCAGAAGACTGTGGCTACACGGGCGCCAAATTCGTATCTGCTGTGCAGCATAGCACTATGCCACAGAGTAACAGAGATGACACTGAGTTCAAAACATGGGCCCAATTAGCCTACGTTCCACTTTGTGTAACATAATATATGGACAAAAACGAGGACACACGATAAAAAATGCTGCACACGTTGTACCCGATTAAGCGTAACACACATCAAGGACGTTTTCTATTGGTATGTCAGGATTTTTCGATATCTGAGCATGATTATTCTGTGTGTGTCCTCGTTAATTGGAGCCACTGATCACGTATTCATCGAAGAAACGTTAACCAGCGACTACTGAGAAATATATAGTAATCAAATGAGCTATGAAATATATAGGGATGAGGTGCCAGGGGACTGACGCGTGCATGCGTAAAATTATGTAAGCGTGTAAGGAGATGCGGATCTCAGATCTGAATTTCAGAGATGCGCATCTGGATCTGCACTATATACATGTAGATTGCCCCAATCACTCCCCCATACTTATTACAAGCATAAAGGCTCTGTCACACATCACCGTATGGAGCAAAACGTACGTCTAACGTACTTTATCCCACTATTATTCTGTTTTATGCATTGTTGTCCGTCATGTATATGTTATTCATTATTCACACGGTGGTGGTCCGTTTAGCACACATTCAATATATGTGAAACTTTTGTACGTTACTCGTACGTTTTGCTCTATACGGCGATGTCTGACAGAGCTTAACGTTGTGCAAGGAATTACTAAGATACTTACATTTCTACTCTTTCTACTTTGACTCCCCATGGGTCTGTCGCTTCGTCTAGTGAATTCTGCATCTGTGAGCTTACGACATCTCGGTGACTTAACATCTCTGTCAGTGTCTGGTACATACAAATTAAAAATAGAAACAAAAAACAGGTAAACAGAGTGAATATCAGGGTATACACCATGCAATAAATCAACCGAGATAAATCAGCTGGAATTGACAACACGTATACGATCATCAAGTGACTAATAATCTTATTACAAGTAACTTGTCATCTCTCTTCATCATTCTAGTTCGATTATTGCTGTATCATACTTTTCAAAGAACGTGTTGTCTTTTTACCGATAATTCTACAGGTGTTTTATACACATACTACCATCACTCAAACTATAGACGCATGTTTTGTAGTGTTTATGCTCAATAAGTTAACTTTACTGCTTTAGAAAAATAGTTCTAGCAAATCTGGTGTAGTTGAAAATATGGAATGCATAGAACACATGTAAAAACTATTCTTAATGGATAGATTTCGAATGATCCATTTCCATTTACTTGTGAATAAATTGTTGAGCTGTGTTTTTGATATTATACTATGATCTATTTGTAGTAGATTATGATTAAAAATGACGAAGTTGAAACTTCTGACCCAAAGCCTCCCTGTTATACATGTTCAAATTATCTGCCTTCTTTATTAAAAAAACAAAGTCTTTCAAGGTAACTTACGTACCTCTGTTGAACGATGACAAAATTATTTCTATCTCTACAAAGTAGAAACATTTTTTTCTAAATATAAAACAATGAGAAATTATCATTACCTTTGTACCCAATACATTTCGGAGAGTAGTTGCCGCTAAAAGTCGGGTAGAACCTCTGTAATTTTCCACATTAACAATTGACATAACTGGATTAAATACTCTAAAGTAGACCACTGCATCTACTGTTACTGTGACGCTATCTTTGGATAAGACCTGTACAAAGAGAGAACAAAATAGGCTTGTTATAGAGCATGATAATTACTTACATTATCACAGATTATACAAACATTAAGCGTTTAATTTTGGAGAAACAAACGAGCATCCTAGGCACTGTAAAGAAGATGTTACGTAGATAGAGTATTGGACTTAAATTGCTTGTAAAAGTTTTTCTCTTTGCTTGCCACTGTCTCATCAATGTTGATTCCTAGATCATAGTCTCCACAGACACTATATAGATCCGCATTGACCATGACGGAATAATGTGTGAGTTGGTGGCCTCGTTACATTTCCGGGAGGCTACAATGCTCACTAACGTTCAATGAAGAGAAGACAAGTCTTATAAAATACAATTTTTAACCAGTTATTTTTTAAATTCACGAATATCTACCTTCCAAACATACAATTTTTAAATCTCTAGAGAAGGAACATTCAGCACACCATGATATATTTATATTGAAAGTATCACTCAGTTCATAAAAAGTACACCTGACTTAGGTATTTTGATGAACTGTATCATTTCTTAAGGCGCTTATGTAATTTACAATGTTCCAATGACTAAACCGAATAGACAAAAGGCAAAGGTACGTGAGTTACTCAAGGCAATAAAAATAGCAATATATATTTTGATAAGGCGTTTTCTGAAGAATTTAAATGCCTTACGTGTGATTTCACATACGACAGATTTCGTGACTAATACTAATGCATTTTATTATTTATATCACTCTTTCACTTGTCACATGCTGTAGAAAATCAGATGCGTATTGGGTTACACAATAATGTGTTGTGTTGTTTTCAGTATATGTTCTAAGAATACGGTTGGCATCTGCATCATTCTGACAGAAGTAATTTGAATATGAAGCATTTGCTTTATACGAGCTGAAAATAAGAGAAACTGAAAATTCTATTTTGTGAAATAAAATGCTGCTTTGTTGATATCACATTGATATCTAGTACGATATTATATTATACATTACAAATTAAACTAATTGGGTTTACTTGATGAACATTTGTAAATAGCATCATCTTAAAAGTTAGTTGATGCGACGGGTACACTTAAAAAATTATCATAATTTTGTAGATTTTTCGAATGACTAAGACCTTAATATTTCATTCGAAATCTCCCCGCCTGTACTACGTATTTACCGACAGAGACAGATTAGTGGTAATGTTTCACACGCACGATGACAAAGCGGAAACTCTAACTAGGAAGCCCAGACAGCTAATAAGTCTCCTTAATATGGCCTATTTTTGTCACTAATGGCTCAACTAATGTAGGAGTGATGTGCAGGATTTTGTCTTTTTTACAAAATGTTCCCATTCAATGGCAAAATTCCCATTTATTTTTTCAAGAACGGCGCAATTCTATAATAGATACAATACTGCACCTTGATGAACTAAGGCGACTTAGATGACAATTTAGTCAATGTAAATATTTGTTATACATTACAACGACTTATCTTTAGAGATCGATCTACAACTCGTTTCTTTTTGTATCTTTACAAAGAAATTACCAGAAATATGTTGTTGGTCGTTTTAATTTAAACGAGGATTAATACATAACATTTATTAAGCGTTACCGATTGAGCTGTCAAAGCACGTGAAGATGTACTACCGAAAACTACTAAAGACTCCCAAAAAAGTATCGCCTCACCTCGAACAAATCTTGCGCCAATACGGAATACGCAAACGTAATTTGAAGATTGTGTGCACAAGTGCTGGAGTTTCAGCTTTTATATGGCACCCTATTTCTGACAATTAACTGAGAAACCCCGAAGTTATGAACTTTTAAAACCCTCAAGGTCGTTTTTCAAATTTCATTTTTCGCACCGTACAAACCAGTAACACAAGACTAAGGATCAACATGATAAGAGTGAGTTTGGTCACAGAAGCGCGTGGTTTGTCGAAAGCATGCGTCATGGGGTTCCAAGCATCATCCATCAAGATATTAATT
>JXSR01S022710.1:0-21959 GCA_000969725.1 Ophiothrix spiculata
AAGACAAGATGCCGGAGATGAATCTAATGAAGAATTGATGCATAATATGTTGATGTGGGAGCTTGAAGGCCAGATGATAAGGATGGAGCAACTACAAAAAGAGCGATCTGTAAGATGTTCACTGTGAAAATACGATAGTGTCTTTAGTTTAGTTTAGTTTTATTCGGCATTTCAACAAAACAGGACGAATAATAAATATAAAACAATTGCACAAAATCCCAAAGACAATAAAAATGTTGAGAGCCAGGATAGCCCATTGAAAGACTGGCTACAAATGCAGACTTATTTCCAATGGGGTCCCAAAACAACAGAAAGATGGCAAAGGGATGCAAAAACAAAGAGGGACATACAGAGAAAATATCTTTTCTAATCAGACTTAACTTGTCTTCAAGCCCGTAGCCAGGGGGGGTGCGGTGGGGGCGTCGCACCCCCCAAATTTGACAATGTACAAAAAGGGTCCACAAAATCCCCTAAATGTCCACCAAAAGAACACCCAAAGCACCAAAACACGTAAATATGTAGGTCGGTTTTTTTTATTAAAATTCTGCACAAAATGCTTAAAAAACTGCTAAAAACCTACATTTTTTGTGTGGCTTGTTACTTTGTCGAAACCACAAAAAGTAGTTTAGGGTCGACCAAAACAAAAATTTTTCCCCCTAAAGGCCCCTTTTTTAAAAAATCTCGGCCCCCCCCCCCCCCCCTCTTGAAAAAAATCCTGGCTATACGGACCTACTAAAATAATAAATACAACAAAATTCCAAAACTATATATAAGATCGGATCAAGGCACATCTGAAATTTGAATCATGACTAAAAATTGGACAGGATTTTTTTTTTTGCTTGAAGCTAAAGGTGCCATTCTAGGGCTAAAGAACCCTTTAAGCCAAAGCCTGGAACATGGACAAAAATGTCTGGGTTCCTTTCAAAACCAAAACCAAAAAAAAAAAAAAAAAAGAATCAGAAAGGCTAGGCCCTAATTCTAATGAAAACAAATTGTGTGGTTGTTTCAGCTTCCAGATTTTTTTTAGGTTCTTGGTAAACAGAAAAAATGATGCTTTTAAGGAAAAAAAACTCATGTAGTTTAGTTTTACAGGACTGTCTGTCTCCTCTTCCCATGATTTGCAGATCATTTTGAAGACAGAGTAAAATAGGCCTTGGTGACCTACTTAAAATTTCAGAACAAAGAACTATCTGTGACGCCATTGCACGGACAGGCCAGTAAACGACACAGTGTAAACCCACATTATTTTTGTTACTAGGTTGTCGGCATGTTTGTGGAGTGTTTGTAAGATGTTGAGTTTGCCTTCTGTTCTCAACATATGGATATTAAACATTTTTTCCCCATTTTTTCATTTCATCTTTACTTATGATCCCACAGGTTAGCTGTTCCAATCAAAATGCCGGTGCAGATTACAAATGGCTAGAACGGTTACCAAGTTCCAACAAACCAAACACAATTATACCAAAAAGACTCAAATTAGAACTTGACAACTTATGCAGAAAAATCAAACCAGCTAACACAAACCGTGCTATAAAACGCTTCAGAGATAAACTTTTGGGTAACGAACCACCGATCGAAGAAGTGCCGTTGTTGTTTTCGTCTGTACTTCGCAGTGTATTCGCTGAACAAGTTACAGAAGATAAGCTACGTATGTTAGACAGCCCATTAAGCATCGCATCGAGAATGATGCAGAGTTTAAATCGAACCAACAGAGTAGGGGTTATGGACATTGAGAGTTGCACTGCAAGCGTTGTTGCTGATAATGACATTGATGTTGTTGACGATATAAGGTGTCTCTCATCATCGAGTTCAGGTAAGACAATAACATCAAGCTTGATAATATCAGCTAAATATCAACCCTTAAAATTGAAAGAAAGGGACATTACGATATCTTATCTATCATAGGGGGAGCGGGTTGGCGCAGTGGTAGTTCCCTCGCCTTGCACTAATGAGGTCCCGGGTTCGAGTCCCGCCCGGTGCTTTATGTGCATTTGGTTTTCAGTCCATGCTCGTTTCCGCATGTTTTTCTCCGGGTACTCCGGTCTTCCACTCTTCCTCCTGCATTCAAAAAAACTGAATTTAGAAAACATCTTGGAGCTCTGTTGAAGATAAGCTTCCTTTACTGCGGCTTACTTGGCACCAAGTACCAAGTTGGGTTTCCTTGGCGAAAACCTAAACAAGGTGATTTGAGGTGATAATCGGTGCATAATCATTTCTCTGTTGGCCAAGTCTGATAACGCCATCTAGAGGCTGTTTTTGTTCAATGAAACTTATGACCAATCAGATGCGTCGAAGCTTAAAGTAAGTAGTCTTATCAACAGTCTCACCGCTGTTGTGTAGTCATTATGAAATTTGACTGAGGCAATGATGATTAATATTTCGTTTTCGTGTTTTTTTTGTTTTCCCCCTTTTGCTATTTAAAAGATCCTTCGCGATGGGCTTATTCCAGTACTACAGCTGATAATGACATCGAGCAAAATGCGTCAGTTGGTGGCAGTAATGGATACTTTATTGATCTAATGAACTCTGGTGAGAGAATGAGAGCATCTAGAGATCAAGATATGGACATTGTTGATATTGCTGAAGACATCCTATGAAGTGTTCTTAAATAAATGTATTGTTCAATAAATTTCTTGAGTGTGAATTATTCACTGCATCGGGATGATATTATATTTCACCCAGAAAATGTTATCAAATGAATGACTCAGACTTGCATTAATGGATTTTTTTGAACGGAATTCGAACTTTTTGTGAAATGGAATCAAAACCAGTGAGAGTTCTCTTTATTTGTCATTCTATATAATAAAGCAATACCGTTGTGTTTCTGTGCCCCCTGGGGGGGGGGGGGGGAGGACAGAGGATGGACTGTGTTCTACACTCTTAGAAGGCCGGGATCAAATTTTTGATCCTTTTTCGGGATCATTTTATTTTGATCCTTTAAGGATCACTTTTGATCCTTTAAGGATCAATATATACAAATGGATCAAATTCACAAGGATCATTTTTGATCCTTTTTTAGGATCATTTTATTTTTATCCTTTTTGATTACAATATCAAAGTTTTGATCCGTATTTCTGGTTTACTTTGATACGGAAAGGATGAGCTCACATTTTGATACCGCGTTTGGATGCAACGTGATGTTTTGTTTCATATTTGAGTACACCCCATTACCGCTACACAGCGGGGAATGTATACTATGGTGTAACATGTATAAATACGTTGATTTCATCACACAGCCCCGTGGTCGAGTGGTTAGAGCCTTGGTCTCGCAATTACCAGCAGGTATGAGTGCGGCGTGGGTTCAAACCCTGCTAGCGTCACTTCAGTGTGATGTTTTTTGCAGGTCTTTTTTATAAGAAATATTTGATCCTTAAAGGATAAGCTCATATTTGATACCTAAATAGGATCAAAATTGATCCTTTTTGTCTCATATTTGATACTTTCTTTCTAAGAGTGTATTTTCCCATAGAAGTTTGATGCAGAGGTATTTACAACACCACTCTCAGCAAATTCCTTGCTTCCCTATGTATACCGAACAGGAAAAGAAAGCCAATCATGAAGGGCCGTACGAAGGTATGTAAGCCAAGGGGGGCAAACACATTTACCGTCCCGAAATTCATGCGAATATTTTGCTATTTGCAGCCAAAAATCGATATAAAACCATGATATTTGTGCTAAAATTGGCTTATTTTGACTAAAAATGATCGGGACATTAATCTCGGGACGGTAAAATATCGAAGTGCCCCCCTGCCCCCCCCCCCTCCTGCTACACTATATGGCTCTGCAGAAGCTCAAAGGCATTAGTCCCATGCATGCACCAAAGTCTGGTCCGAAGTCCAGAGAACTCAAAAGCAAAAGCTACAAGCTGTTCTGCAACTTAAGGACTAAAGTCTAGCTGTTAAGGGCCCTGTCAACCTTCGTTTTCAGTAATGGTTTTTACACTGTAACTCAGCAATGGATAACTAAATCCACTGATAAAAGTATATGTTTTTAGAAGCGGATTTTCATACTGAACATGATGGTGAGGTCATTTTTGGACCCAAATGTGTAATATTGGCCTTAAGGTCCAAAAATCATGTTTTGGCCCAAATTTTACGGGAAATCTAATATTGCCACAAATGGGTAAGACCAAAAATGATGGCAACAGAGGGATATTTGAAATGTTTGGACCAATTGTTCACAATATCTCAAATAGTAAGAGGGAAATCAAAAAATCGAGAAATGCGGTCCTAGATTAAGTTGTATTCTAGATAGTAAAATAGTTCGAAATTTCAACAGTATTTAACGATTTTCTGGGTCTGTGTTTTTATTTTTTTCGTAATCCTTTAGGGGGAATTGCCGCCGCCCCCACCCCCCACCCCCCTAGCTGCTTCCCTGCCCCAGGACAGCCACTGCCTGTTCAACCCTTAAACACACACTACATTCTATGACCACATGTTTCAACTCAAATCAAGTTTGGCTGAAAATTGGATGGAATATATAGATCAATAGCGCGTATTTTTTGGACAGGAAGTGCTAGCTAATAAAAAAGTTGATTGAAGACGATTTTATGAAACTCATTTTTTTTATTTATTTTTTCTAACTCAAGTGGAGTCAATTTCGTGAGAATCACTGGTAAAGATTTTGCTTCGGTACACTAACTTCTAAGTAATGTCACTTGTGTGGCAATGCTTGTATGCGTTAGTTGGAGTTTTTATTTTGATAAATTTTGGTAAAAATAAATAAAATATAACTCAATTCATTTACCTATATCAAAATAATTTGTGTCCATCCCTAGTGTACTAGAATCAGCATTTTATTTTTCTAAAACGTTTAATATTTAGTGTCGTGTGACCTTAAAATTACGTCATTGATTAATATTCATATTCTAAATATTTGGATAGAGATTAGTAACAATAGTGTATTTTGTGAAGATCACTCAAAAGAAATCCCTCAAATATTATCCAAAAAGAAACATCAAAGCTTTCGCAATGGATGGCGACATGGCTCAGAAGTCATGGGATCTTGCCAACAGTGTAGATCTTGTTCAAAGCATTGATGAGATCTACAAATATGACAAGAAACAACAGCAAGAAATCTTGGCAGCAAAACCGTGGACGAAAGAGTAAGCTTACAATGTAACAATGAACAATATACAGGCTAGCATTATGGAGGCACTCCGTGTTGCAAGGGCTAAAAAATAAAAACTGCAATTAGAAGTGAAGGAAAAAATTCGCTTTCTATTAGTACCATCTATTTTGACAACAATCGGAGCTTCGGTTCAAAAGTTATGCTTATGGTGAAAAATATGTAATTTCACAACTCAAAATTTGTGATGATTCTATTTCTTATGTTATGATTTTCATTGTTTTCTCAAGGAGTCAAGCTGCGATATTTAATATTTTCCACTTTACAAATTAATAATATTTCCAAAAGTAAATAAGGTTTTCATCTATAATTTTCACTCTCTTATTAAATTTGTAAGTTAAATATTATCAAGTCAAGTGCTAATTTAATTTAAAGGGACTGGCTAGCCTCAAATGTTCACAGGCCTTCTGATGTACATACATCTATATGCCTGAGAGAATCGAGGTGAACATGTGCTAAGTTGAAAGTCATGATTTCAAGAAATTGGAAAAAGGTCAAAACCATCAAATTTATAGGGTGGAGAAAACGTTCATGACATTGACAAGATTGAGATACTAGATCATAATCTAAGTTTACTAATTTTTTACCAACACATTTTTTTACATGAATAAATAAAAAATAGAACATGTTTCTATATAGTAATATTATAAGGCCATGCGTCATGAACTTGCCCACTAAAAAGGGTGGCGATGTTACATTTTCTCGTACTACAGGCGAATAATGTGATGAAATTTCAAAACCACTTATGCTATGACCTTACATTTGGTGTCATTTCAAAGCTAACTCTTTTTTTTAAGGCTGAAAAGTTTCATAAGATAGGACGTATCTAATAGGTTACAAGTTTGCAAAATTTAAACATACATGTATTGTATTAAATTTGGTATCAAAATGACCAGGTAATTGTCCTGTTCAAATTTAAATGTGCTCAAAGACATTATTTCAAAGTCAAGGCCTATTCATAATGGTTTAAACATAATAATGGTCAATATTAGGTATGGTTCAACTATAACCAATATCTTTATTTTAGCCCTGGAGGGGGGGGGGAGGGTTCTCAATTTTTTTTTTTACGGGGTGTGCCACGCAGACTTCGCGATAAGGACCGTTCTCTATACCAAAAAAAAGGCAATTTTGCAACCTTCACCATACCATTTTTCCGCTAAAACCCACCCTAAAATGGCGAAATTACACCACAAAACCGTGGAACATACATGTATACCAACCTAATGTGAGACCCCGGGTATTTTAGTTTATTTATGTCAACACATATCAAGACATTAACAGCAGTTTTCTAACAAGTATGAGTAAGACTTAGTGTAATGCTGACTAATTGTCGCCAAGATGGTGGGTCACCTCCTGATTTGAAAAAAAAAGTTAGGCTTCTACAAGTCAAGGAGGAACAGAAGCACCCTAAGGGAAATCCAAGCAACCAAGACAGCACAAGGAGAAAAATTACCTCAGTGTATTGAGAGATCCTTGGTAAAGGTTATGGAATGCCCCTATATTGATCTCCGGGAGGCACAAAATTCAAGTTATCCTAGGGGTTTGAACAAAAGCTCTCCTAACTTAGGCACCTCTGGTACCAAATACTAGTACAAACATTATTCATGATATCTTTTTTCGGTAGACCTTTTGCGTTTTACCTTTTTTTTCTTTCCTCAGTATGGGAAACAAATTTCCTTAGTATCTAAATATACATCGGTCAAGTTAGTAGGAAGTCTTTGGTAATTATTGGCAACTACTTGGGATAGTTATCCGTTAATTATTAGCCAACCAAACTTTCGCTATACTGTTGGTAACTCCACCATGCATCTGATTTTTCAAGATACAAAGCATTATTCTAATCAAAATTTGAATATGAATATTACCAGACTTCTGAGATGACAAGTTTATTTCAAACATATTCGCACAATGACAATTACATTTGGAACTACCATTTTTAAATAGTACAAATTATTTTTTTCCTCTGGGGCCTTGGCGGACCGCACAAAAAATGTACCGTAGGTGTACACTGGTGTAGAGGGTTGAGCTTAATTTTTTTAGATCAAAAATGGTTTTAATTGGAAACAAAATACTTTGTTTTTTGGAACACCCTACATTGTATACCTTAAAATTGATAATATCTTACTTTTACTGATCAGTAATGTCAGGTGGTAGCTGTGTAATAGGCCTATCGAGGTCAGTATAATGCAGAACTTTGATTCTTTTTTGTTAATATGTAATGAAATGGAGTATGGGTCTAGAAACTCAGACTACTTTTTTGTTGTCTTATCACAAGCTTCAGGGATGAGACTTAAAATGACTTTATTTTATACTATATTTCAGCAATCATTATTTCAAGTACATCAAGATATCGGCACTAGCATTGCTGAAAATGGTGATGCATGCAAGGTCAGGAGGCAATCTAGAAGTCATGGGAATGCTTATTGGAAAGGTAAGTTTATCTGAATGACCAAAATAAGCAAAATAGTGGGGTATCTAGTGGGAAACAGAGTGAAATGAATGCTAGTGTTTTCAACACATTGACTTGAAGGATAGCTTTTATCTATTGATGCCAGAAGGCAGTCATTCAGCTTATATTCTAATTAGTGTGGATGCAAGGGACTTGGAGAGAGTGATTTATTTTAAGCTTGTTTTTACAGTTAGTTACTTAATAAAAGGTATAATGATGCACCAATAAGCCTACACTACCGCTCGAAAGTATTTCCGCATAATTAAAAACATCCTGAAACCTCATTTTTTACAATAAACGACCTAAAATCATCAAAGATTCATACTAGTATCTATTCAAATATTGTTTCCATTGGCATAGAAATGGCTGATTTCGTGGACCATATACACCACAAGTACAAATCTCATTGATATGTAACTTATCAATTTTTCATAACCTCTTTATTACCTTGTAACCAGATAAAATATTTTCAGGTTGTGAGTTCTAAAACAAATGCGCAGAAATGTATTAACTCAATTTTGTATGTGCATACGATAGTAGTAATGTGCACACGCCATATTTTTATAATGCAATGAATGCAATTCTGGATTAGTTGGTTCGACTGTCCAAAAATGATGAAAATCGGATAAATGCCTTTTGCGATATGGCTAAATAAAGTTTTTGTGCGGAAATGCTTTCGAGCAGGAGTGCATAATTGATGATCCCGATTACTGATTATTTTATTGACTGTGTGTAGGTTTTCTTTTAAATGAACCGTGCAGATGTTGTTCACTTCATATTGCAAAATCAAATCGGGTTTATCTTTTTCTGTTTGCCGACTGCCTCTCCATAGAAGAAAAAAAATTAATTGATAATTTCAGTTTTGCAGTACTTAGTAAAAGTATCATTTCATCAGCATTGTGGTTTATAAGTTTGATTCTTGGGTTTGTGTTTTTAGTCTAGATAAATAATGATTTTAAACGTGTTTTTCTGTCCAATATTAAGCCAAAAGTAAAGTTTGACTTATTTACTTGTATCAATAATCAGTTACCATATATTTTAAATTGGTGGTTTTTACCAATTATCGATTCGGAACCAATAAGGAAATATTCGGCGCCTATTCAGAAATTACTGATTACTTCGGTTCATCACTAATGAAGGAATAAAATTATCTTCTACAGAATATCTATTTCTTCAGAAATCTTCAGTATATCTGTCTATAGGAGAAACAAAAATTACTTCAACTTGGACATTGCACAGCAATATATAGGGGTTACATTTACAAATACTCGGCCCAGCACTCTGGATATATGTGTTTACTCTGTCCGATAAATTTGTTTTCAGTTGGCTATATTTTTTAGGATGATGGTGAGACCGTAATAGTGATGGACTCATTTGCACCCTCAATGGAAGGCACAGGAACCAGAGTCGATGGACAAGTTGAAGCATATGGGTCTGTCATGGCTACCGTAATAACCAATTATACCATACCATTTAAAGTCATCTGAAAAAAACCTAACATTTTCACTCTGGGCGGGACAAAATCACAGCATGCGTGTACAACAAACCAATCAAATCGATTATCAAGTCGCACAACAACAGAACTGTCAAATCACACGCGCTCACGAGTTTCGTGTGAGTTGCGTGTGAACTTTAACCTCGGCGCACAAGATGCGTAAAAGTGAAAAGGTTTTCTTCAAGCGACTAAAATACTTAATCTGTACGGTAGTGTTTTATTATTAGTGGTTTATGTTCCTTATAGGTTGATGGTGAGACCATGATAGTGATGGACTCATTTGCCTTACCAGTAGAAGGCACAGAAACCCGAGTCAACGCACAAGCTGAGGCATATGAATATATGGCTGCATACATTGAAAACTCAAAACAGGTGAGGAATACTGACACATGGAATTTGGGTGCTACAGAGACTTCCATTTGAACTTTGCAGGGGCTCTATCCAAAGCTCTCCTGAAGTTCTTTAGGGGAGTAAGTAGGGGAGCTATCTGGAAATTTAGATGTTAATACCATCATGCAAGGCGCACTATTAGTTGAGCTCTATACAAAGCATTTAAGGGGAGCAGCGTGGTTCAGTAGAGCTCACTGTCCTCAAATGGAAGTCCCTGTGCTTATTGGGCTGTTGCGATAATGAAAATGTTTGTGTTTAAATTTGACTTTTCAATTTCACTTGGCTGTGTATTTTGAAATAGAAAAGTTATAATTTTACCTCATGATATTTTTATTCTAGATCACACACACACACCACAAAGGCACGTAGTGTTTGTATAATTATTAACATCGCTAAGTACTGTGTGGTGACCTATGCCTTACTTGTACTTCAAAGGTTAATTAATTATGGGCAATTCATGATCCACTTTTCACCCTCAAGGTCACCGCTATCAAATTTGAGGTTTTTAGCTTATAAGAATATTCAACTGGTATATGTTACGATCCCCAAACCATTATTTCATATGTGCTTGCATTTTTGAGAAAAGTGAGATAATTTGTCCATTTTCTAATTATTGTCTGGGCCCCGACAGTAATGACATCACAGTAGCAAAATGCTGAAAAGCTTGTAACTTGGAAACAAATGGTCTGTCTGAATCAAGTGAAATTTTCAGTATAAATTTAAAGTGAACTCTTCTTTTTATTTAGCTAGAAAAGAGGCAATGTTTTTGTCACATGAAAATCATGAATAGCCCCTTTAAGGAAGATGCACTCAAGTTCTGGATTCAGTGCAGTGGCGGATTTAACAGTCAGCAAAGTCAGCAATTGCTGACCGGGCCCCCCTTAAAAATTACCCTTAGCCCCCTCAAAAAAAAAAAAAAAAAAAAAGAAAGGAAAAGACAGAAAAAGAAAAGGAAAGAGGGAAAAATTAAAACAATATCTGCCACAGATTTTATTTTCACAATTTTAAAGAGAAACCAGCGTTCTTTCACACCATTAAGGGCCTGTGAAGGACACTGCATGGGCCCCACAGGCCCCATACACATATTTTTTATAAGCACGGAGAGTAACCTAACTTTTGCTCAAGAAGGTGGTCTACGTGAAGGTGGGTTATAATGGATAATATGGCCTCGGTGTTTCTGAGATCCAAGGAGGGGCCCTTCTCAGTGGTTGATTTAAGAATCACAAAGTCACCAGCTAATGACCCCCTTAAAATGCCCCCAAATATTTTTAAAGGAAAGAAAAAATACTTCTAAAGAATTTTCACTAAGATTCATAGAAAACCCAGTGTTCTTGCAACGTCATGGGCCCGAGCAGAACACTGGGCCCCAAACAACTTTTTTCCCCTAAGAATTTGCGATGAACCCAAGAAAAAGTTTTGTGGGGTCAATTTTATCAGTTTGGAACCACTAGGGAGGTATGGGGGCATTTTCCCCAGTCACAAACCTTAATTGCACGTAAAATGGCAAAAAACTTTGAGCGCTACGCGCGAAATTCAAGATAATGTATCCAAATTGACAATTTTTGGCGCGAATTTCAAGATTTTTAAGCATAGGTGATATTTAATAGTTTACCGGGTTTTTTTGCGCGCACAACAAAAAAAATGTCATATTTTCCTCCGACCATTTTTTGTTTTAGAAAGGGCCCCCATCTTAAAGTTGCTGACAAGGCCCTTTTCCTTAAATCCGCCGCTGATTCAGTGCCAATTTTCAGAAAATGTTGTCAAGTTTCAGGTTTTTTAATGCATTCAAAAGAGTCTTAATTTGAGATTTTCTTTCATTTTCAGCCTGTTTTGGGCATTTTGTCACTGTTTTCAGCTCTTTCACTTGACTCTGAGTCTCACACCCATGACACGTTTGCATAATAATTTTGACCGTCTGTTTTCAATGCGGTTCCGCATGCGGAACTCACACGGTGCGCTTTGAATCAATATACTGGTTTCAGCGAGAGTGATTTCTTTTATCCGGTCAGTTGCCGCATTGAAAACGGACAGTCAAAATTGAATCTCAGCTTCAACCTGATCAGGTCCTGATACTATTCAATCGTATGCTTTTACATTATACCACTACCAGTACCCTCACAGTGCAAAACTCACCGCAACTGCACCGCAAATGGATAAAAGGAATCTCACCTTTAGAGAATTCCCGCACAAATGAGCAGACAACAAACTCTTTTGCATAATATAAGACAGTATCTACTATATCAAACATATGTACATACAACCTTGTTACATAAGAATGGATTGATGTGAAATTGCACATTTATAGGAAGTATCTGCCATTTACTTTGCTGGGCAGAATTTGTGTTGGTGTCGTTGACTTCAGACCTGTTTGTGTGTTATATTGATTGTTTTATACAAGACAATCAGCATCCCAATATACAGGGTCTTCACAAAGCACTGCCTCATTCACGACAAACCTTTTATAAATTAGTAAAGGTTTGTCATGAATGACGCAATGCTTTATGATGAGTCACCCTGTATATGGATGCTGGTTGTCTTGTATTGATGTCAGGACACGGACAGATGTTGCATCAGCAGTTTCAAGAACCATTTTGAATCATGCATCAAGAATTTATTTTAACCAAAGAATTGTCATCTATTTTTCAGGTTGGTAGATTAGAGAATGCAGTAGGATGGTATCACAGTCACCCTGGTTACGGATGCTGGCTGTCTGGCATTGATGTCAGCACACAAATGTTACATTTGGACAATAATAACTGCTCACCATCAACTAGAATTGATTTTGTATCCCTTTTAAGTTGAGTTTTGTGTGTTTGAAACATTGTTTTTCAGGGGATGGTCCCTTCGGGCCTTTTTGGCCTTTTGACCATTCCCACAATATCATTGTCATGTTCTAAGTTATCTTATTGTTGTTTTTTTATGAAACTTGTATGTATGATATTGTGAATAAAGTGATTTGATTTGATTTGATTTGATTTGATTTGATTTAACCAAAGAATTGTGGTCTTTTTTCAGGTTGGCAGATTAGAGAATGCGGTGGGATGGTATCACAGTCACCCTGGTTATGGATGCTGGTTGTCTGGTATTGATGTCAGCACACAGATGTTACATCAGCAGTTTCAAGAACCGTTTTGAAACATGCAACAAAAAATGATTTTAACCAAAGAATTGTGGTCTATTTTTCAGGTTGGTAGATTAGAGAACGCAGTTGGATGGTATCACAGTCACCCTGGTTACGGCTGCTGGTTGTCTGGTATTGATGTCAGCACACAGATGTTACATCAGCAGTTTCAAGAACCGTTCGTAGCAATTGTGGTTAGTTACCAATGAATGCTTATGTTTCTCTGAAAAACAACTCACAATAAGGCGGGTAGGGGAAGGGGGTGGGGGTGGCATACAGTGCGGAAGACATGTTGAGGATGTGGAAGTTGTATGAAATAGCTTTGGATTATTGTAGCTAGTACATAGTGGTGATGATGATGATGACCCCTTGAATAACATGGAATTATTAAATGCCTTCATTTATTACTTGTGGCAGTAATTCGTGAAGGCGTAACTCAAAATTGAGAGCATAGACGCGAACCGTTACCACCTTGAAAATGTGTGCTCGCGTGCGAGACTACTGCATAAACGTGTTCATCTAAATTCACAAACAATAAATAGAAGCATATCTCTCATTTGTTTTAGAATGAACTTTAAATTGTTATACTCAAAGAAGTAAAAAGGGAATCGATGTGTGGTCACTATCTTGATTGTCCGTCATGGAGTGTGAGTTTAAATTGTAACTTCAGCTAACTAGACAGGATTCTCTCAAAGAAAATAAGATGGCGGCAAATATGTATTTCCCTTTACGATAACACCTCCTTTGATTATGTGCACTATATTTTGTTTGTTTTACCAGATTGACCCAATTAGGACGATTTCTGCAGGCAAAGTTAACCTAGGAGCTTTCAGAACATATCCAAAGGTATGTATCACTTCTGTTTTGGTCATCTTGACACATTACTTTGATCGTGTGTCATGAGGTGGAAATTGTTAAACCTATAAACAAAGTTGCTCAGATAATACTTTAACATATTTTCATGAAACTTGCACACACTGGTCTTTGGGTAGAAGCAAACATGTGACCCATGTGTGGATGATGTCAAAGGTCATATAGAAGTCATTAGGGGTCAATGACTGGTGGTGAAAATATGATTGGTCAGCAATATTCTTACAGTCAATCACTTTTTGCTCCTAAGGTCATATGGAAGTCATCAGGGGGGATCAATGACTGTGTGAAAATGATAAGATTGGTCAGCAATATTCTTACAGTCAATCACTTTTTAATGGGAATTGGAGGCAGTGGTTCTGGCTTCGGGCACAGGTGTGACTAGAACTGGTATTGCTCTCTGATCGCCTCTCCCAGTGACCTATACGCCCGCTCAGGGCACAGAGGGTGGCCGGATGTTGCTGGATGGAAGGCACTGAAATCAGGGTTAACGTGTGACCCTTATATGTAAATGGGTCAAAGCTAATATTTTTTGGGAATTTAGCATATCAATATAAATATTCTGGTACTTTCAGATATAGTTACTTGAATTTTGCAAACTCTTCATTATATCTTGCCAATAGGTACATTAATTTATGCATTAATTTGTAGTTGGAAAAAATCACAGATGACGGGCATAGTATGGCTTTTCTTGCATTTGATCCAAAGATACGTTCAGTCCCAATTGTGTGTACGCCAGTGCAAACATGCAACTGAAGCACAGCTCCCAGAGTTGATTTTGGTGGCAACTGATTATACCCTAATACCCCCAAATTGAGCTCTATGGCTGTCGACACCGTTACCCGGGCCGGTGTACAAAGTCCAGGATCTTTCCTCCATATCATTGAATTGGTCTCCCTGTGTATCCTTAAATGCAATTATTTACTCATACACTCATTTGTAACTTTGCTTTTCTAGCTTTGTGTTTCCTTTCTGTGCAAACCCAAGATTTTTATCTTTACTTTGTAAAGCGCTTTGTTTCTTTATAAAGCGTAGTATAAATGTATTGTAATAAAACAATTCATAGGTACGATTTTATCTGTAAAGAGGGTTAAATCAAATTATGCACTGTGTTCAAACACAGGCTTTTCGACAAAAACACTATATCTTCTTTAAGAGCATTTAATTTATGAATACAACATGCTATTGCCATGAAATAAAATTCTTAGAAAAGGTAAAACTACACAAAAATATATATAAATATTGTTAACAAAATTTATTCCTATCATTATGAAAAAATTCTGAAAGGTTAACAACATCTGGGTACAAAGAATTTGATACACCTAGTATACTTCTGCTTCTTGTTTGACAGGGCTACAAACCGCCAGATGAAGGTCCTTCCGAGTACCAAACCATACCTCTCAACAAGATTGAAGACTTTGGTGTCCACTGCAAACAGTACTACTCATTAGAAGTCAACTATTTTAAGTCAGCTCTTGATCGTAAATTATTGGAATCGTTGTGGAATAAATATTGGGTGAACACACTCAGCTCATCAAGCTTGTTTGCTGTAAGTTGAATATACAACATTTGCTGGCTGATTCACTGATTGAATCAAATTAAGGCTACTGTGCTTCTGCTTCTGGTTAGATAGTTCGCAACACTCCAATTGGAGTCAAAACGCGAAGCTCTCTGGTCCTAGAGAGAAATGATATACTTTTGAAGGTATAGTCAACATGACCGGGAAAGTTTTCCCTACTCCTTTTGAATAGCCCGTGAAGTTCTTTTACATCCGACAGTGTGTCAGGAACACTTCAGATGGGACCAATGACTTTACGTGCCTTCTGAAGCATGAAGCAAGTAGAGTAGAGTTTCTTGCTTAAGGAAACAAGGAGATGTGCCGGGACCGGGGCTCGACCCCATGACAGATGTATTTCATGCGATTACGAGTCAATGCTCTAACCGCTCGGCCACGCTCCCCTCTACGAGAAGGTATCGAAAGGTTTAAAAGATCACCCAGAAGGGAAGAAGCTATATCAATGAAATTTTGTCAGAATGGTCACTCTTCCTTATGTACATGGTCTCAATGGCAATACTTTCTTCCGATTGATCTTTGAGTGACAAAGGTTAAAAAATAGGGGGTCTTTCGAATGAAAAAAGCAAGGCCTTTTTGGTGGCACGCATAACTCAAAGTTGAGTGCCCCCAGGATGGATTCTAGGAATCGCACATCATTGGTGATTGGTGATTAACCACCATAATGGTTAATTCAGAGTCTGTCATATGCATCGAAGCGCAGTCTTCAACACACGCTATTCCTTGTGCATAGCGCGTGTAAAGACTGTGCATCGATGGGCAAGACTCTAAATAAACCATTACAGTTGAATTGCATAGTACTGTAAGGAAAACAACATTCCTTGTGTTGTGGATTTTGGTATGCTCTTAAGGGCCGATTCAAAACTCAACCGCCCTTTCTGGCCGGTTTTGGCCAGTTGGCTATTGTTTATTCCGGTTGAACCACACAGACTGGCAGGCGACTGCTGGTTGAGTTTTGAAGCGACCCCTTAGGAATTGTACATCCAGGATACAAATCTAGAATAATTCAATGAATGTTATTCTCTATTTTCGTTCTTTTTCAAACAGAATGCTGACTACACTACTGGTCAGATAGGGGATCTATCAGAGAAGTTGGAACAGGCTGAAGGACAGCTTGGCAGGAGTAGTTTTATGTTAGCTATGGATCACGAACGCAAAGCCGAAGATAAGCTAGCCAAGTCGACAAGGGACAGGTGAGGGGTCTTTATTTTTTCCAAGAAATAGGGACACTTGAGTCTACAGATACCCATTCATGCTCAAACCTCAAAATAATTTGACGTTTGAGCATGAGCTATGAACCATGAATACAAAACGTGAAGATAAATTAGTCAAATCTACAAGAATATCTGACCTGGGGACCACAGTTATTCAAAACACCCCCTAAAGGGTGATTTCTTCTTATGCCAAATTACACTCTAAACTTTTTCCCCATTCATACCCTAAATGGGAATTTCACAAATAGTCTTTCCACACTAGGGTTTGAAACAGTACCCTATTCTTAATAATAGTTGTTTTTGATACCGTACCCTAAACGGTGTCACCTGATTCACCCTGCAATCCTCGTTTTTGTTGGTCACACCTGTTTGCAACATTATACTTGAGTGACCCCCTGTGATATCTGATGGGTCATCGCCAAAAAATTTTAAAGGAGGGGTGACTTTGACTTGCCTCCATTTGTCGCTCATGGGAACAGAGTTATTTGTACCTTCAGACAGGGTATAGAAAAAAATAAACCTGTTGGGAACTTTTATTGTGCTGATGAGAATTATCTGTGCGATTTATGAAAAAATGCATGAATTGCTCTAAGAACTCGCTTGTTTTTGACAGTATTTTGACATTCACCCCAAAATTTAGCTCATTTACTTGTATTTCATCATTCAATATTGCCAGAAAAAATCATTTGTCGTCAGAAATTCTTGTGATTTTTATTATTATTATTTGACTTTATATTGTTTTTTTTTAAGCTTAGCAATTTTTTTTTCTGGGACTTCAACTTTTTTCTGGGAAAAGCGCGGCCGTGTTACCTTGGATTTCGAAGCCCTGCCTTCAGATATAATTTGACAGATTGCCTAAATTTCCCTTGACACAATTAGCGTGTGCATTTTATTTCATGCGCAAAATGTGTCAAGTGTTTCCAGTATCATCTCTTCCAAAGTGCTCTGAGCTGGGTACACCAATTTTCTTGAAATTTAATATCGATTGGTCGTTGAAGTTTGTTATTGTACCACCCAGATTTGTTTGGAAACAGGCCCAATTACTTGGCAGATAGTGTAAATTTTCACTTGACACGTACTAAGTCAGCGTATACATTTTATTTCATACACAAAATGTGTCCGGGTTCCTACCATCATCTCCCGTGATGTGCTGTGAGCAAGGTACACCAATTTTCCTGCAATTCAACTTTGATGAGTCTTTGAAGCTAACCACATGCAGCTGTAAATGGAGGTATCATAACATGCCCTCCATGAGTGTCAATCCAAGATGGCCGCCACCCCTTTGGGTGTACACAGCGATCAATTTGAGTACCGATTCCCCTTTATAAATTCTTTGGGCACCAACTTATTCCTAGATTTATGGCTAGAGATAAATAGAAATAAGATTAAGTTGGGATATCATGGTAGAGGACAACTTGGCAGGAATAGTGTTATGTTAGCCATGGATCAAACTAGGCAAATCATCAAGGAGAGATGAGGGGTCTTTACATTTTCCCCAAAATGAGAAGCAAATCAAGTATATAGTTGGCTATTTCGCGATGGATCATGGACACGAAAAAAAAACCCATTAAAAGAACATCACATTATTTTCCGTGGACCATGTCACTCGCCCCCTCTGACCGAAGAAGGCAGATATTTTCCTGAAAAAGACCCACTCCATGTACCAAATTTGTACAACCATCCCCATCCCTGTGATTATATATCATCACCATCCTTATACATTTAGGGGATACTTCAGTCAGTTGTTATTTTTTTATTGCATTTGTCGCATATTCTCATTACAGTTGCAAATCAACAATAGAAGTCATCCATGGGTTAATGTCACAAGTCATCAAAAACCGACTATTCAATCAAGTCCACAGTAGAGAAGAGCCAGCAGTTACCGAGATGAGTCAATCCCAGGCAGAGGCGGAAGCGGAAGCACCCAAGTCATGATTGATTGATTGATTGAGGAAGATGGAAGTAATGCAAAAGTCTATTTTCGGGAGAAGATATTTTCACGATATTTGCTCTGACAGACATTTTTGTGAGTTTTTATTTTCGCAAATACCCAAATAGAGATGCATAATATGAACATAATATCAATAAGTACATTTAGTACTTTATTTTTCCGGGGTGCGGCTTATATTCCGCACATTACGGTAAGCTTACCGTAAGTCTCCATTAACAACATTCATCACCAAATATCGGCACATTTTAGTTTGGAAAGTTGATTGTAAAAGTAAATGGCAAGTCTCAAGAAACACTTCTTTCAACTAAAAGGGCAAAATATATCATTATATTATCAACATCTCACCATAGGATGTATGGTTAGAGATATATTTGCCTCATATTAACCATCTACTAACACTGATCATGATTAAGCTAGCTAAATGATTGAACTTCCAAAAACAATAACTTTACACACACACATTTTCCATGAATGCTTTGCTTGTTACATATTTTGGTACACATTTTGGCAAAAACTTTGAGTGAACCATAAATAGAGTTATATTTTGCGAGTTTTTACTTTCGCATTTAAGGATTCATTCCCGAAAATTTCTACTTTTACAGTAAGCTAAAGTTATACTTAGAAATGGATGTATTTCCAATAATTTTCACAGCAAATGACACGGAAGTTGAATTTGGACTTGATGAATGCATATTGTGCAGTTGCTGCCTGAGAATTAAAACACACTGTTCTGTTTTTATTAACTCACTTTGTATGGATACATTTTGTATTGCATTTCGAGACAGAGATGTAATAGGGAAATTGGTATAGAAATGGCCCGTTGTTCACGGTCCGATTGGCACATACGCCTACACAATTTTTGAAGCCCCCATCCCCTCTCCAGATTGGAGTAATACAGTATTTTCCAATATTTAAATGTTTTTACTCTGAAGGATTTTTTTGTAGTGAAAGATACTTTGATTTGCAATATGTCAAAGAAAGGTGTTGAAATAAAGATTCATTTAGCTGCTGACACAAATTTTACAGACCTTTTCATTTAACATGACTTATAGACATGCAGTGTTTCACGTCATGGAACAGCCTCAATTGAGCCATCAGAAGTCTGTCATCAGTGCGTCCAACAGAATTGACCAATCAGCATGCTTAGAAACCTGATCCATAACTTAAGCTTAAGATCATTTATATATGACTTTTTTTTTTGTACCGGTAATTTAGTTATAACTGCATTTGAAATCACAAGATGATTTCTGTTATGCAGTTCACATTATTGGAGAATTTGCTTATATAAAAAAAGGGAAAAAATCAGTGAAAATTACAGAGTTCAAGATTATTTATTTTGCTCATGTTGGTGACCCCATGTGTTCCTACTCCCTCAGAAAGAAAGTTTTCATTTATCAGCACATTTTTATAACATACCTTACTCAACCTATCATGTGAGTCATATCTGCAGTAGCTGCTACACTAGCTGTCAAAAGTATTTGCGCACACTTAAATATGGGCAAAAATCTAATTATTATATCAAACGACTAAGACTCAATATTATGTTTTTTATAGGTGCCATATGTATCTAATGTAAATAATCCATGTTTCCTTTGATATTTGATCTCCCATAACCATAAAAATAGCCGATTTCCTGGATCATAATACAAATACACCACACTCACTTTTCGATATGTAGTTTATTATTCAATGGTCTTATCACTGTGAACATTTTCAGGTTATTATAAGTTTTCCAATAAATGTGCCGTTATGTATTTAAAATCCGTTTTTGAGTGTGCAGAAGAAAGTATACAGTATGTTGAGCACGCTATATTTTCAAATGCTGTGAATGCAATTCCTGTTGAGTTCTTTAGATCTATATAATTATGTAAAATATAAAATCCGAAAAAAAAGGTGCAAATGATGAACGGTTCTCGAGATATGGCTGGTTAAAGGTTTTGTAATGAAAATGTTCACGGTGATAACAAGCATTGAATGATAAACTTCATAGGTTCATGTTGATGTGGTTTATTTGTATATGGTCCAGGAAATCTGCCATTTTTATGGTTATGGAAGATCGAATATCACAGGAAACATGGATTATTTATTTATATTAGATACATATGGCACCGATAAAAAAACATGAATTTCTTAATGGTCTTAGCTAGTCTTGGTCGTTTGACAGAGGTTGATTTAAGCCCTTCCCATCATACAATTCAAACAGTCTCTTCCACAGATTACAAACAGCTCACTGAGTGAACCAACTGCATTGACTTATATGTAAAACTACTGATGAAAACTTGCTATAGAAAATTTATTATTTTGTCCAACTGTGAATGAAAAGGACCTTCAGAAAGAGGATAATCACAGCTTGATATCAATGCAAACAAACCTGAGTTGGACAGAGTTTTTCATTCCCAAAATACAGTTTGAAATAGAGTAAATTCAAACTGTTTCCCATACAAATGAATGCAGTAATGGAGTGACCTTGGTTAACATTCCATGGGGTCTACTGGTATGTTACTGTGTGTTATGGGAAGGGCTTAAATCACCCTCTGGTCGTTTGATATAATAATTACGTTTTTGTTTGTATTTAAGCATGCGCAAACACTTTTGACCGCCAATGTATACACCAGGCCTATTCCTATGAAGAAACCTCTCAGTACAGGAAACTGATTTGGATAGGAATTTTATTAGATGCAAAAGTGTGTTATTCAATTATCTTAGTAGTGTGGTGAAATGTGTCCTTTTTGACAAAGTGATAGTCAAGAACCCAAGCCAAGCATATTTTGTTGTGTGTATAACTCAGAGGGATGGGGGCACTTGTATTCAGTTTGATATCATGCTAATAAATAAAATCACAGAAAATGGTGCCTTTTCACTATCAAGTCTTGTAACCGTGGACTAGACTGTGTTTAAGGTGTCACAAATGGCAAAAATTAAGAAAAGGGGTATCATATTTTTAGCAGATTAAAACTATAAGAGAAGGGCATGTTTTTATTTAACTACTGATTCATAATCAGGGTAGGATTTTCTATTTTTATATATTTTTTTCAATGTTTAGTTTATTTATTCTGAATGAAGAATTCTAGTATACTTGGGAAAGATAAATAATCAAAATTCTTTTATAGTTAACTCAAAATCCTGGTTAACTAAAGGTAAATCTTTTAAGGCCATTTGTAAGCATGATATCACCCCTCTCAATACAAGTGCCCCCCTTTTTAGGTATTTATTTTATTTGACCGAGTGAAGTGATGCAAAACAAGTGACCTGATATATTACATTGCTATGAGACCTGCATGCAATTAACTGGTATCTTTTAATTAAGTATATTGTTAATTGCAGACTCCTGGGCCGATTTCACTAACATTTAACAATCGCTAACCCTGTTTTGAACGCTAAACTCCAAAAATGATTGCTAAATTAGCTTAAATAGTTGAAAATAACAGCTATTTAGCGATCATTTTCTGGGTCACATTCAGACACACAGTTGAACCCTGCAAACCCATTCTGATGTGACATAGTGACATTTATTAAAATGTTTTTAAATTTATGTTGTTACTATCCATATAAATTTCATTAAAAAGACCTTGTATCTTTTGATATTTGGTTTTTTTGCGAAGCGTGTTGGTTTTTCTTCAAGTATTCACTGTAACGAACGAAATTCTAGAATTTTTCGCATAATTTATATAAAAGAACCAAAAAGATTACTTTTCAATCTGGAAAACATAATATTGAATCCATTACATTTCGCAAGAAATGAAAATGTTTCGTTGCAGCGAGGCCAGTC
>JXSR01S022710.1:41905-53239 GCA_000969725.1 Ophiothrix spiculata
CATGAATGAACCAAACAACCTCTCACTTATGTTAAGCGTACTTATGTGTGTGTCATCAAGGGACAGTAATTATATATTGCTCTGTTCTTAAAAAGAAAGAAAGGAAAAAAATGTCATTGAATGTTTTGAAATTTAATATTCAGAGTTCAAGACTTTTGCACCAGCTCTCTAGACTTGTAAACGTTCCCATTTACGTAATGTCTTGGTGGTGATGTACTAGTGTTTATATATTTCTAAATGAATTTTGTAATCAGGATGTTCACAACATTTATATTATTTATCATGTTTATGACACTTCTGTATAAATTTATGTCGGCCGAAATTGAAACATTCAGGTCTGATAATTCGTTCAAAATTGTTTTGATTTAAATTTATTTTCAAATTATATATTTTAAGCACTGAATGTTTGTAATTAGGCTATCACATTTTATTCAGTTTACATTTTTTTGAACATGATTTTAATCATCTTTTATTTTGACAATCAGATTCTTTTGTCTGCACATTATCATTATCCCTATATTATGTTACCATATGGAAAAAACTTCCCAGAAAATCGGCCAATTCTGAAATTAAGTCGAATGATAATAATTAGTGCTCAAAATTATACTATCAGGCATGAGAATCTTCAGATAATTATCTGATTTCAGATATTTTGTCATCCAAAATCATCCAAATTCAGATAATTTGGAGCTCGATTTAACCACTTTAGAGTTTTTTTGCTTAAATTTTACCAAATTCAGATATTTTAATGAAAAATCATTCTCATGCCTGGACTATGTATATAGTTAAGCCAATTCCTATGCTCCGATTCAATAGGAGTAGAAAATCATTATATAGAATATGAAAATGTTGATATAAATCAAACCAAATTTTCTTGTGACCATCCTGAAGGGAAATAAGTGTTGTTTAACACAAACAGTTGTAATATTTTTGTAACACCTAAGTATAATTTATCTATATACTGATGTGCTGATAATATTTTAACTCCTCATATATCTAGGCTGGGTCGCATCAGTCGCTTGGGGGCTGTCCTCCTTAATGTCGGTCGTAACCAGTCCACTTTATGAGCGGTATGGACACCAAAAGGTACACCCGGCTAGACCGGCATGCACCCTTGTTATAAGACATTGCAGTTTTTTATCTGCAACATTTTAAAGACCTACCTTTTATCTACAACATTTGGAAGACTTGTAAAATTTCTGAAGGCCCCTCGTGTTATCTACGTTAGATATATTTTTCTAATTGAGTGTCAAATATAAGGTCCAAATTTGGATATTTTTTCCCTTTTTTTAAGTTGCGTTTTGGCTTAGTCAATTCAGTGGCTATATATTAACAAGTAGTACCCGTTATGTTCCACGGTGATAACTGCCCGTCGAAAGTGGCTGTGTTAAAATATTTCAAGAGACAACGAATTTGAACGCGAACTTAATTCCACCCGAGGAAAAAGCTACATAAAATTGGCGAGAAGGCAATGATACTGGTTTCATGTCTCTGTCGTGGCGATGATGCCGTTTCTTACTGCGCAATTTTGGAACATCCCTGATTGTCGTTTCATGTTTAGTCGAAAAAAAAATCTTCCTCGACCTCTGTAAAAGTGCGCGATTTGGTTAACAACAACGTTGTCGTTCTAAAGATATTTAAAACACGTTTTTAACTTTAAAGCAGTTAATGAATTTTGGAATGTTTAAAAGCGTTTTTAAAAAACGTTACCGTTAACATTTTACAGTTTTAGAAAAATAACCGTGTTCTATGAACGTTTAATACTGATAACATTTCAATAAGTTTGACAAGCGTTGTTGTGAAATTGTAATTGTTCATAACAACGTTCAAACAAGAAAATAAATTAACACCACAACGTTTGAATAACGTCAACAAGATGTTCTGAAAATGATACCGTGGAAATTGTGTTTTGGCAAAAGTCAAGTCAAGTGAAGCCAGTTTTAACTTATAAAACACTTTTTAGACACAAATCCATGTCTCTATCAATTTTGAAAACCCTTTGCAACGGATGATGTAGAACTTTGTGAACAAATGGTTGAACCGTTTGTTGGACTGTCTTAATGCTTTGGTAAAGCTGTGTACACACAGTGCCCATTTAAAAATATATATATGTAATAAAACAACCAGCCATAGGTGTCTGTAGTCTTTAGGAAAAGGGTTCCTAAAATTTTAGTAAAAGCAATTATTTGGCTATTTATATTGCAATAACACACAATGTCCCAAAAATACAAGCGCATACTTTTTGGGACACTATATGTTAGTGTACTAATACATAGTTGTCCCTAAAACACATGGCACAATTTGTATAACAAGGAAGAAGTGCCTTGCAACAATTACAAGCCTTTTACCTAACGACCAATTTTGACACCTATGACAATTATATTAAATATGAACACATGTTTATTCAAATTATGTAGCATCAAGAGAGTTCTTCAAAATGGTTTACCTTACCCATTTGTAGACAACTACTTTATCCGTTGCGAAATTTAGAGTGTATGACATGCCCAAATGTCACGTCTCTATCAAGCTGAAAGACAGCTTCGCAATTTCAGACGTGTCTGCATGCTGGAAGATGTGTATTTGTGTCTAAGATCATGGTTGAGGCTATTCTCTTGAATTCATAATCATATTGTTCAAGACATGTCTATTAGTACCACCAAGATATGTCTTGCATATGACGCCAAGACACAATTTTTACTTCTGGTGTTGTTACCTTGCCAACGTAGAAAGGCCCTGGAACCAGTATCATGCAGTCAATATAAAATTGTTACCTTCTCACTCTGCTTAAAGGCCCATATACTTTATGAACTACCAAATATTAGGTGCAACTTCAGTTTTCGTTATCTGTTTAATATACCAAGTCCAACGTGTTTTTTTTTTTCTAATAACGTGAATAATGACGGAGGATTTGTATCGCCTTGCACTCTTAGAAAACCCAAGAAGGATCAGATTGATCGAAAAAGGATCAATTTTCGGATCATATTTTGATCCGGAATCAGGATAAGCTCATATTAGATCCTGGCTTTCTAAGAGTGCCTTGCATTTGCGTGATTCAAAACACTTGGATTTTTTTTCTCTCGAAACCTTCGTTATTTACTTATGATTAGAAAATGCATTGGAATTAATTTTACAACGTAAACTTGTGACCTTTGCGGTACCAAACATTTGGTAGCTCATAAAAAGTATGGTTCGGGCCTTATTGTTTTAATCAATTACGAGTATACGCTGGTTCCCTGCACCTATTGGCCCCATTTGGCTTGACCAGTGGATCAGTGTCGCCAGAATGAATAGACCAATGTCGCAGGGAAACAGCGTATTTCATGGACAGAACAATCTCCATATTGTAATCCTCATTCATATTCATAAATCAACAACATTTTGCTTTTGGTTCAGGTTTTGATTCATCAAGTAAAACATCTACACGGTATAATCAATTTCATTCATGGAATGATCACTGATATTCTTTAAATATCGAAAAATCCTCAACGGTAAACTTTGACACCAATCGTGACATATATGATGCATTCAGGGTTCTTGTAATACATCGTGCTTGAACATGCTTGTAGCGTGACGAGCGATGACATTTGTGAAACTCTGAGTGCACCATAATGCAGTTTTTGCAGGTTTTAAGGCGTCCTCTCCAAATTGTCCCTTTAAAAATTAAGGTCCCTTTAAGCTCCCTTTAAACTTCTTTTTGATTGTTACAAAGAAAATGACAATCCTCTTGAGTTATAAATTCTACAGGGATATCGGGGGTTATGTAATTATTTTCAAGTAAAATATAAAGAATTACATTACATTCCTACGGGATTATGTTTAAAGGAAGCTTAACGGGTCCCTTTGATCTTAGAGGGACAATTTGGAGAGGATCCCTATGGTGATCTTTTGAAAGCAGACAACCATAACAACGGTGGGTACGAATTTAATCAACCCAGTCCTGTGTTGCGGTAGTACCGCAAGCCAAGAGGACCAAAACGCATTGCGGATTACCACGTTTCGACAAATACGTATGACGCTCATGGCTTGTGATATACACGTGAAAATGGACATGGCTTAGTTTTAACTATCCACCGTTGTTTGCATGATTGAAAGCTTTCAAACTCGCCATGTCTGTGGAAAAATTAACCACATTATTTGCCACCGGACGGCATTATATCATAAATTTTTGTATGTGGTCCGGATTTACTGAACATTGTTTGTTAGCTCAAAAGGACCAAACCATATACTAAAATATAATATAATATCATTTTCTCTTTGTATAGAACACGGTATCTTCATTTTAAAGGCCTAAACGTGCATGAGTTCAACACTAATACACGTTGATTGGAGCCATTATGCAGATATTCCAGTTTTCAATTATTTTCCAAAATATTTTACTAAAGAAATGCGCCCAAGCTTCATTATGATAATCATGCGCCTTCTTGCAATTTTGGTATTATAATGTAAATCAATTTTACCAATAATAAGAAGCAAAACTGGAATATCTGCACAAAAGATGATGTGAAAACGTTGGGTAAATTGGTAAATATTGATCAAGCCAATTGTTCACTGTTAAAACACTGTTTAAAAATGTTGAGCTGTTTAAAAAAAAGTTGTTTAAATTTGTTGTTTGAAGTTTTTCAGTTTGTTATTAAAGCGTGTTGTCTTAAACAATATTGTTTAAATTTTAAAAATGTTGTTTAAAGTACATTTTTTTAAACAACCACTGTATCAATAGATCATCGTTCAACCTTGTTTAAAAAATATTGTACACAATATTGTTTAAAAAATCAACAACTGATGTTTAAATCTTTAAACAAGTTGTTTATTTTCTGAACAAGTTGTTAAATTTTTAAACAAGGTTGAACGATGATCTATTGATACAACGTTGTTCAATTTTTTTCTAACAGTGTTGGACAACGATTTTGCGTTATTTTCAATAGTGATAATTTTATCAAACGTTCTCACAACTTTCTCCATGACGGATTTTCCTTTTCAGCGGATTATACTTTGTAGAAGAGATATGTCAATTTTGATTGCTAAGATTGTACAGATACCGAGTTCTATGTAGAAGAGCATTTGACTTTTTGCCAAACAGTCTAATAGTTTATATTATTAGAGAATAATAATTATTAAAAAAAGCAATTTTAGTGAAAAAACCTTTAAGAGACAATTTTTGGCTAGAATTTCGGCACAAGTCCAAGAGACCACCCTCTCAAAGACTTGCGCAATAGGAAACAGAATCTAACCCGAACAGAATTCTTTCGTAATTTCTCTAACACATAAAAACATTTTCGGCCTACTAATAACTTCACATATTGTTGGTTGGTTAATTTATGGTTTGGTCCTATCTCGGTGACTGATTTATGATCAAACGAAGTGTAACGATCGCGATTTTGTCTTCTTTTCCTTAGTATTTCTGAGATGGTTCGTTAGAAATAATCTCTATTCATGTTTTGAAGCATAACATTAGTTAACCGCTCCAAATTTGGTAGGACAAAATTCAAACATGTCAAAAAGGCCTTATTTGATGTGGTATCTTAACAACTAAACTAAACAAAATAACACAGACAAAACCATCTCATTAAATTAATAAGTTTCGCTCCCAAACTAAAAGTTATACGCGCGATAAACTCTTAGAAGTTACTCTCATCAAAGACAAAAATTAATGAAATATTAGAATATGCGAGTGGCCCATTCTTGATTTGGGGTGCAAATTCAAGGCATGCTCGCCGGAAAAATATTTTTACTTTTTTAAAATTAGCAGTGCCAGCGCCACTAAAATACATTCATTCTATTTTCCTTCGAGAGTAACGTTCACTCTGTGTTCTTGGAATAGACGGGAGCGAAACTTGTATTAACACGTGGTTATACTCACCACTAATCGTTTTGTTCGCGCCTTTTTCCACGATACAGGTCATCACCGTTGGCGTTCTTCTTACATTCCTTGGCATTCTGGGTACAACCTTTGCCCCTAACCTTTGGGTCATGTATCTGACCTTTGGTGTGATTTTAGGAGCTGGTTTCAACTTCGTCTACAATCCGTCCATAAATCTTGTCACGATGTACTTCCCGACGACGAATAGCACACGTGCCACAGCAGTTGCGTCTATGGGGTCATCAGTAGGTAAGTCGTTCACATAGTTGGCCTACCTATATTTCAAGCAAAGTATTTATTTGTAAATCAAGGCGAAAGCCCCTTACTGGAATCCACTAGAAGAGTGGATATAGTATTTAGAGCAAGGCACTAACTCTCTTCACGAACCATGAGTCAAATGGGCATACTGACATTCTTCAATGCTGACAGAGGATAGGCCTGTTATTGGTTCCCATAGAAGCATTAATGACCGAGCTATGTAAATACACCCCATTTGTAACTTTTATAAGTAGATTTACACTTTGTTGAGAAACTTCCCAAAGTTTCTTCCTTCGTACCACCAACCCGGACGACTGACATAAAGTGTCAAGATAAGTTTGAACTTGAACTAATGACCGCGTACATGTTAACCAATCGCTAGGTATGTAAATATTTCAAGACGTGCATGCGACTCCGAGTTCGAAATCTTTATCTAGATGCGTTTGTTTTCGCTAAAAGAAAGTAACACGATGGCAAATTCCATATATACAAGTTGATCTTAACTTTTATCTTGACATTTAATTTATTTATGTAATCAAGACCACCCATTTTTTTCTGATTTTAACCATTCTAAATGTTTCCATTGTTTTCCTTTAAACAGGTCTCTTGGTGATGTGCCCTCTCCTGGATGCCGGTTTCCACCTTTTCGGCTGGCGTAACAGCTACCGTCTGCTCGCCGGTATCTACCTCCTAATCACACTCCCCTTATGTTTGCTTTTGAAACCCCCGGGTCCCAATTATCATAAACCAATTACTGACTCAAAAGAACTTCCCGTCGAAAAGAAGAAATATACAGTACATGCTATTATCGATTCCCAAACCAAGGTCCCGGATTCAGATATCATTAAAGTCCCGGATGTGTATGATCGTATGCTTGTAAAAGAGGCTGAAAATCAAGTGTGCGCTTCACAATGCGAGCAAAACAACTTTTGGAAAAAGTACCTATCTCTCCTGAAACTACCAGAACATTGGTTTTATTTCTTCGGCACGATGGGAGGAACACTGGCAGCCATATTTAATAATATCAATTTGGTAAGTGACTCAGCTAAGATCATTGCTAATTAAAACAAGGCGAACGGACCCTATTGCACTGACTAGTTGTGGTATCCACCAATATCATAATCAGTTTATATAGCGAGGTCGAACGCATAGGCTAGACTGAGTCGACTCGACCAGTCTTACCGAGTCCATCAGCAAGATCAGTCTTACAACATTTGCACACGCGTTACAGCATTTCACTGTTTTGGTTGGTCTGAAAAACAGGAAGTGAGGTAGCCCTTATTTGTCTACCGATGGATCCAGTCTATACATACACGTACACCTCTACTCCCTCAAAATCAGTGGGAAGTCACACATTTAAATTTTTGAGTTAATATGTTAAAATTCTTCATATTCGTAGCTTATGATATATTATGTCATACCTTTATTTTCTGTTAGGGGTTCAAAATCCAAAGCAGTCCTGACCTAAGAAAACATTCAATTTTAAATAATTTCCTCGCTTTTTCTTTATTAGCGATAATGGTGAATATTTTTGTTTACTTACTGCCTTCCATTCTCGGCCATTTTAGAGAAAATATTGAGTTTTTCTTTAAGGTGATATGAATGCTCAATTTCGACCAAGTTTTTATGGTGGCTCTCCAGGTACCTTTAATCTGTGCCTTTGATCTGTCCCTCATGACCATACAGGAGAATGCTTTGGGTAAAAACAAATCGTGCAGAGGTAGTCATAGAGGTCTTTCCATGTATTTATAATGTGGCCATTTTTCTATCCAAGTTTAATGTTTTAACTTAACATTTACCAAACATGTAACTATTCCTTGTGTCTTGCAAACTACAGGGAAGTTTGTTCACCCACGCCGGCTATGATGAAGACAAAGCCACCTTTCTGATCTCAGCCTTGACCATTGCGGAACTCATCACCCGTGTACTCATCGCTGCATTTGGCGATTGCCTGCCATGTGCTAGATCCTTGGTGCTCCCTATAGCCTGTGGTGTTGCTGGTGCTGTCAGTGTCCTGCTTGGGTTTCGTACAGATTTTGCTGCCGTTATCATTTATCTAGCAGGTAATCAATGTAATTTTGAATATAATCTCATAGTACATGTAGTAACGAATCTTGTTAAAGGCGGCTTCTTGAATCTGATGTTCGTCAGTGGTTCTTTTCGAGATGCTTTTTACCAGCTTTTAATATTTTATTGTGACGAAAGAGATTTTTAGTATAATGTCATGTACCAAAGTCGCAAAACCGTCAATGAATATGATTAAAGTGCCGAGTTTTTGCCTTTAACAAAGTTCCATAATATACTTGTGCCTTAAGAGTATCGGATGGAAAGGCAAAATAGATTTTTTTCTTTGTAAACATTTTTATGCCATTTGGGATCAATGATGGACCACAGACTTGTAGTATGTTTCACACTACCGCAATTGTATCAATACACGAGAATGCCATTTGGGATCAGTCGTGTACCACGGATTTGCATTCTTTTAACCTCTGCGGTTATAGCAATACACAAGAATGCCATTTGGGATCAGTCGTGTACCACGGATTTGCATTCTTTTCATCTCCGCGGTTGTAGCAATACACAAGAATGCCATTTGGGATCAGCCGTGTATCACGGATTTGCATTCTTTTCACCTCCGCGGTTGTAGCAATACAAAAGAATGCCATTTGGGATCAGTCGTGTACCACGGATTTGCATTCTTTTCACCTCCGCGGTTGTATCAATACACGAGAATGCCATTTGGGATCAGTCGTGTACCACGGATTTGCATTCCTTTCACCTCCGCGGTTGTAGCAATACACAAGAATGTCATTTGGGATCGGTCGTGTACCACAGATTTGCATTCCTTTCACCTCCGCGGTTGTAGCAATACACAATAATGCCATTTGGGATCGGTTGTGGATCACAAGCTCGCATTTTTCACATCTCGATGTGTACCACAGATTTGTATTTTCTGCGCTGCACCTCTGCAGTTGTAGCAATTACAATTAAATTTGTCGTAGACCACGGATTTGCATTTGCATTTGTACCAATACATAAGTGTGGCATTTGGGATCAGTCCTGAGCCATGGATTTCAGTTTTTACACCTCCACGCTTGAAGCTATGCCATTTGGGGTCCATTACGCGCGACATCGACTTGTTTTCTTTATTTTGAATAATACCCCTCTTCTCTTATATTATTATGCTGTTCATTTTAGTTGTTGATATTCAGTATTCTCAAAAAGTCAAGACTAATCTAGTTATATGTGTTCTTATTGTGTGTATATTTTTGTATCCTTAGGCATCGGCATGGCACGTGGATTTGTGTACTCCATGGCTTATGGCGTTGCTGTAGAAGTATTCACTGCAGAGAAATGTGTCGAAGTCTACACCTCCTTGCTCGTGGCTTTCGGTCTTGGTGGTCTCCTTGGCTCAACCATTCCTGGTAAGATTACAATGGCACCCTTCAGAGTCCATGCATGCATATGTATTGTTTGACGTCTGCCGACACGCACTAGACTATTAAACGCGCTTCTTCGGATACAGCACACGTCATGCACGTGCAAAAACTGTGTGCTGGCAGGCGTTGATAAATATTGATGGAATCTGTATGCACCATAACAAAAAAAGTAAACAAACTTTTGTCTGAAGTTTCTTGTTCTTCCTATTAGAATTTTAATACGGATAATACGCTGCGCTTATTGTCCGATGTTGCCAAAATTGCCCATGCGTTAACCCTACTATGATTGTAGACGTTCATGTACTGACTACTTGAACTGGATAGTATTGCCGAGTTTTGCTTTTTGGAATGCGATATTGTGCAAGATCTAAAAGGTCAATCTATGATCCCAGAACGTCTCGAGAGTCGAGAGAATAATGTGGACTATAAACAAGATTTTAATAGTATTACTGGGCAACATTCTTTGATTGCCAATACCAAGTCATGTTAGGAGAGAAGACCTTGGCGTCGGATGACTTAAATATTCAACATCCAGAATCAGAGGACGATAAATGTCACTGTCAGTGTGCAACATCGATGCATTGATATCGCAAAGTACTTGTGGGGAAAACATTTATGTCATGCTGTACACAGAAAAAAGAGCGCATGGTATGTACACGGACAAAATGACTCAAAACTGTGCAACAGTGAGCCATTTTGTCCGTGTACTGACACTATTGCATAAGTGTGTCAAATGATTCACATTTTACAAGACGGATGGTCCACAAATATAATGTTCGTCCGACCTCTAAATAAATTGCAGTATTCCCAGTGAGTGTGTTATGGCTGCCAACATGCATGACACTGATTTTGTTTTGTTTATCATCAGTTGACGCCGTGATGATCCCATGATTGCCTTTCGAATGCAAATGCCATAAACCGACCTGTCGTAATACAAAATATATACATGGATCTTGAGAACGACTTCATATAATCTGAATCTGTGCTTCTTTTTCAGGTTTAAGTTTCGACCTGACTGGCTCTTACACGGCTTCATTGTACATCTGTGCTGGGATATGGTGGGCGTGCGGTTTGCTCTATGTTGCCTTGTACGTTACATACCGAAGACGCATTACAGCAACCTCATCTAATGCCGAAGTTCCAAAACCAAGCACGATCGACACTAGTGGCGGGTATGCAACTCTTTTGAATGAGAACAAGAGGAAACAAGTAGATTCCATTGCTTAGAAATGTTGTTATTTAGGGGCGCACGATTTGGTTTTTTTAGGGGGGGGGGGCATGGAAGTTGGGGTCGAGTCAATGTTTTTTTCGCCGCCGCCTTAAAGTTTTTTAATTGCATTTCATTATGTTTTTCTTTACCTTGAAGTAGTTAGGTAAAGTTTTTTTTCTTACTCATCTTTGGGTCAAGATTTTTCCCGTCGTATTCAGCGGCGAATTTTTTTTCTTCAAAAAACCTTCCATTCCTTCCCCCCCCCCCGAGAATCAAATGGTGCGCCCCTTAGCAATTGTTAAAATAAGAAGAAAAAACAAAGACAATAGAACATCTCTGATTATTAACTTCTCTCACACGTATAGTACAACTCATTAGCGCAGCTAAACATTCATTGTTTCTCATAGATGGGAAAGCGTAAATTTTCTTTAAACTTTCGTTAGGTCGGCGGATGTGTCTTGTTATCTTTACAAACAAAGACAATAGAACATCTCTGATTATGAATTTCTCTCACACGTATACAACTCATTAGCGCAGCTAAACATTTTTCATTATGTTTCTCATAGATG
>JXSR01S022714.1:83441-99356 GCA_000969725.1 Ophiothrix spiculata
AGTCATCCCTATGCAACATCCGTTCCCATTTCTATGCCAACCTGGAGGAGGGAAAAACATTCTTTTGAAGAGGAGGATGAGACCAGCAAACGTGGCGAAAAAAGAGTAAGTGATAGGTGATGTATGCCATTTCCAATCACAACTTCAAGTGATATGAATTACAGACGTGTGAGAGTTCAGCTTTTAAGCTGATTTCAGCTTTAAAACCATTAAAATGCCTTCTAAAGAGTCCTAATTTGGGCTTTTCTTTCATTTTCAGCCTGGTTTTGGCATTTTGTCACTATTTTCAGCTTTTTCAGCTCTTTATATCAACTGATTCTCACACCACTTCAAGTGATATGAATTAATTAAATATTCATATCAGTCCGGAATAAACGCTCTTCAAGCGTGCCCGCTGTATTGCTTGATGCAGCGATATCGTATCGCTTAATTAAGTGTCGTAGATGTGAATCATCCATTACACAAAATCGATAGCTATAAGGCAATTAAGCAGTCTGCACCAAAGGGCTACATAAGTAACTGTCACTCTTCTTACAATTGCATTTATTAGCCAACAATGATGAAAAATGGTCGCAATTTGTACTGGCTTATAAAGTGCAATGGTCAATCTTTTTAAAAAAAGATCCTAGCCCTTTTGCACATAAAACTTAATATATAAAGCTCATATGAATGCAACAATGAGCCAAGTCCACTGCCTTAAATGACCCCCTGCAAAGCATTGCAATGCAAATATTATAGAAAAATTTTGTTTCATATGGCAATTGGATTCATTAACATACCTTGTGAACCAAATTGATATAACTTAAACAAAGATGACACTCTTCAGGAAATTTGGTCAAGATTTTGTAATTTTCAGGAAATTTCCAAGTGTATAAATAATAGAAATGCTAATCAAACTCTCGTAAATTTGAAGTTTTTGGATGTTTTCAGGAATTTTGAACCTTAACTGTGGCATCTCTGTTAAACATCAGACACAGTAAGACATTTTCTTTTGTTTCCTACTCCGATGGACTTGGGTCATTTTCACATTCCAATAGTCAATTTTCACATGGAATAATTTGCAGCATCACATGTTGTATTTTTTAATTAAGCACATGGTCTGAAAAAAATCTTAATTGTCAAAAATGTCTAATGTTTAAAAAAAATCTTTGGATTTGCAAGGAGCTAAGACCTCTCTTATGAAGTAGTTGACTTGCCATCTGTTGTTACTTTCCAATCTGTGGCTCTACTGGAAGTGTGTTGTTTGCAATTCACTTCCATTAACCAAGCTCTCTACGCTACTTGTCTGCTAAAACTTAAAATGGCGGGTTTGACTTTTCATCTGGATTTGAACCCGGTACCCTAGCACCCCATTATCACTATGTCAAGCCAATGAGCATGCGCTGTCATTGCAGCGCTTTTGTGATCATAACTAACTCCGGTCACTGATGTATTTGGACCAGATCAAGGGTCAAAATACAAGAGGGCGAAGGGTGAATCGCCCCCTATTCTTATAAAAAAGCCCCCTTGCAAAGGTGGAAAAGGGCGAAAAAAATATTACAAAAGCACAATAATCGCACCACTTATAAAACATGTGTTGATTAATTTTAACTGCCCAAAATGTTGCTCATTTTTACACCGAAAATCCAACTGGAAAATCCTACAGTCTTGATAAAAATTCTGATTTTGTTTACTCAAAGTTAGTCGACTCAACACAATATGAATATTCATAATCATTGTACTACAAGTACAGTCTAAAAATTAGTAGCAAAATATCCCAAGTAAAAAAGTAGTCCCCAAGTGGCTCAAAAGAGCCCCCTGGAATGAAAGTCAGTGGGCGATTTTTATTTGCTGGAAAAAAAAGTAGCCCCCTAAAATAAAAAATTGTTTTGCCCCCTGGACCAGATGGTAGCCAGTTTGAGTGCATTATCGTGTAGTGCTCTAGACGGTTGACCGCCTATGATGCTTAAACTAAGATATAACTCAATTATTGTCATTTTGTGCAGGTGCCCATGCCAGAGCCAGACCGGATGGTATCCAGTATTGAGAGCATTATCGTGTAGTGTTCAAGATGTTTGCAGGCCTACGATGCTTAAACTAACAATTAACTCAATTATTTCGTGTCATTTTGCGCAGGTGCCCATGCCAGAGCCGGACCGGATGTAGCCAGTATGAGAGCATTATCGTGTAGCGTTCAAGGTGGTTGCACGCCTATGATGCTTAAACTAACATATAACTTAATTATTGTCATCGTGTAGTGTACAAGACAGTTGCACGCCTATAATGCTTAAACTAACATATAACTCAATTATTTCTTGTCATTATGTAGTGCCCATGCCAGAGCCAGACCGGATGGTAGCTAGTATGAGAGCATTATCGTGTAGTGTTCAAGACGGTTGCACGCCTATGGTGCTGAAACTAACATATAACTCAATTATTGTCATTTTGCACAGGTGCCCATGCCAGAGCCAGACCGGATGGTAGCTAGTATGAGAGCATTATCGTTCAGTGTACAGGACGGAACTGAAATGTTTGGTGATCTTCCCAGACCTCGTCTCAACACTGGTGATTTTGTCTCCATTGGAAAAACTTCTAAACAACGCCCTCTATAGCAGCGATATTACAATTATGAAATTGTTTTTTATGTGAAAATTTGCTTCAAGACAAAATTTGCTGAAAATGCACAATGGCAGAAAATGCTGCATTCGCTACCTAATAATCAAATGAAATGCTATCAGCAAGTCTTCACCTGAAATTTTGGAAATAAATAACTTTCAAATGGAGGTGTGACTATTCATGTCTTATGGATTGTGGGAGATCTGATACAAGCGACAGAAAGCGTAAAGGAATATGTATTTGACGTCGGCATAAATTTGATCCAAGTTACGGGGTCCAAAGAAAAGAGGACTAAGAACAAGTGAAAAAGCTGTAGAGAAAGTTCAAATGCATGAGATGGAGAGATGGTGAGAGAAAGTGGACATAGAGCACATTTTGATTCTGTGTGCTGCACTTAAGTCGGCATCACAATTCTTCAGACGATGTGAATAAACATCCAGAGTACAGGGCCAATTGTTTACAAACGCGAACGGTTCCCTGCAATTGGTGTTCACGCGACTGTTTTTGTCTGAGGAATTTTGGCAGAGACTTTAGTCACCATGTCGGAAACATCAATTGTTCAAGAAGGATATTCTCTTGTCTTTGAAGATAAAGAAATGTCTAGTTGTGCATCTTATCACTAGGACATCTAATTTAGTTTCATGTGGCCAATTTGGATTCTTACAGACACAAACAGTTTCACATGGATTTATTGAATCCAATTTGATTTCAGAAGATTACTTTTTTCTAAGCTGTTTTGTTACAGATTCAAAGAAACCAAAAAAGTCTAAATAATTTCACTAAATCTCATTGGGACACTGATGATTGCACACAAATTTCAATGAATCCCTGTAAATTAATTGACAATAAGATAACAGGTTTAAAATGTACAAATTACTATAATACTTAGACAATATAGGAGTATTAGGATTTCCAAGTCAAAGACATCATTGTGTTCCAGATACAATACACAGTGTTTATCTATTCAAATATAATAAGCCCATCTTGTTTGCACTAATATTAATAATGTGATTAGGCATATGGTCTACTGCAATTAAACAATACAATAAAGAAATAAATTCAGAGCAGTCTTTTTTGATTCACTGAATAAGAAAATGGACTCAGTGAAATTGTTAACATTTCATTAAAACTTCTTGCAAAGATGCTTATGTGATTGAATTCATTGAATAGGCTAAGCAACCAAGAGAAACTATTTTGGATTCACTAAATCCATGTGAAATTGTTTGTGGCTATATGAAATCAAAATGGCCAGATGAAACTAAATTCAATGTCCTAGTGTATGTTAAATCAAATCAATAAGGTCAAAACGTTATGTGAGTGCAAGAAAGTCGTATCTGCAATGGCTGCCCTAAGTTATATTTATTTTATGCCTTATCACAAGAATGTGAAAAATCCCTGAAAATTTCCCTGACTTATGTCAGTGGTTCTTGAAATGGTTCTTCAGGTGACGCCAAGAACCATTTCAAGAACCACTGACCCAAGATTGGAGATTATACAAAGTGCAATTAAAATTTATGACAAATGGCAGCTATTGCAGATATGACTTTCTTGCACTCACATGACGAAAAGGTGTTCTAAGTGATTCTTGTTAAGGGCATACAAATTTACGATGGGTGTTTGCCGAACTTTGCCAACTTGATGCGAATTTGGTACCCGACATCATATAGGCTCTTTCACTCGCACGGAATAAAGCGCATGCCCAGGTAATAAACGCAATAGCGAGTCGACTTGCTGCCTTATCCGTTTTCGTTCTAAGTTGTCTACATTATAGGCAAAATAGTAATTAATTGGACAGTTTAAACAAAAATCCAGAGTGTGGGGCCAATTGTTTGTGACATGTAACCCCTAACCATGGAATGTTGTTTAAATTGTCTATTTTGCCTATAGACCTGTATTATAGACAATGACAGTCCCTTCAATCTACAAGTCAATAACCTGTTAAATTTGGGGTCACAATTCTTCAGACGATGTAAATAAACATCCATTGTACAGAGCCAATTTTTTACGAACGAGATCGGTACCCTGCAGTTGGAGTGGTCACATGACTGATTTTTCAGAGGAATTTTGGCAGAGACTTTAGCCACAACTTTTTTTGTGATATTTTTGGACATAAATGAAACCATATGATCTATTTTCTTTTCTTATCAAACTCTGTGGAAACTTTTGTGTATCTTTCTGGATGTCTTGACTCTGTGTGAACAGAGAAATCCAAGTTTAGGACAAATTGTCATTTGAGTGCAAGAATGTCATATCTGCAATGGCTGCCTTAAGTTTTATTTAACACCCAAGTCACTAGATGGGAAAAATCCTTCAAAATCTCCCTGCCTTGTGTCAGTGGCTCTTGAAATGGTTCTTCAGGTGACACCGTCACATGAAGAACCATTTCAAGAGCCACTGACCAAAGACTGGAGATTCCACAGTGTGCAATCCAAATTAATGACAACTGGCAGCTATTGCAGATACAACTTTCTTGCACTCACATGACGAAATGCTTTAAGTGTGTGCCATAATTCCTGGAACATGCAGGGTGCAAGGCTATCCAGCATATATTAGGTTTTCACATTTACATACCTGCCCTACAGAGTAAAACACAGTATGTGCATTGTAGATACATTGCAAGCTGCTTCCTTTTCCCATGGAGAAATCCTGAACAAATCAATTCCATAACTAAAGGCAGTATCTACCATAGCAAACATATGTACATATGACTTTTTGCACGGGGATGAATTGAACTGAAATTTTATGTTTAATGGAAGTATCTGCTATGCTTTATAAATGCACATACTGCGTTTTTACTTTGAAGGGCAGATACGATAGGGCCCTGTATCCTGCAGTTTTGTTTACATTGCACCAAGGAATTATGGCAACAAATCTGGTGTACTGTAGAAGTGGTTTATTTCGCGTTACATTAATTTTCGCGCTTTTTAGGATCAATTCACCTAGCATGAAAATAAGTGTAGCACGAAAAGTGGTATTTATATACCGCCGCACTTTATAAAAAATCACAAGCGCGAAATGATTTAAAATAGAAAATTAGACTTGCGCGAAAGTTACTGAGCGCGAAAATATTGGCATTTACAGTATTTGACTTGAAATCTTCCTAAATCTGAAAAGTTACGATGCCAAGAAAGTCATATCTGCAATGGCTGCCCTGAGTTATCTGTTTAACCACTTGTCACAAGAATGTGAAAAATCCCTCAAAATTCCACTGTCTTATGTCAGTGGTTCTTGAAATGGTTTTTCAGGTGATGGTGTCACCTGAAGAACCATTTCAAGAACCAATGACCCAAGACTGGAGATTATACAGTGTGCAATTCAAATTTATGACAAATGGCAGCTTTTGCAGATACGACTTTCTTGCACTTGCATGACAAATTATAATGTTGTTATTGGAATATAGGCAGTGGTTTTACTAGGGGTTTGTGGTCTCAAGACCACATAGATAGGACTGAATATTTTAATTTTGCGCTCTTTTTATCACTGTAATACAATCAAAATACTGGTGTACGATTAAGTCACCTATTCTTATTTTTAAGAAAACCATGGACGAAATTGCCAAATTACCAGCTTGGTTAATTTTTGCCAAATTCATATATCTTTGTAAACACGATGATAAGTAAGTTGACTGGTGTACGATGAAACTGCCTATCTTTATTTCAAGAAAACCATGGACGAAATTGCCAAATTACCAGCTTGGTTAATTATGGGGTGTCTGGGATTATTTTTGCCAAATTTATCTATCTTTGTAAACATAATGATGATAAGTTATAGGCAAAAAAATAATTTATTGGACAGTTTAAACAGAAATTCAGAGTGCAGGGCCCATTGTTTGTAAATTCAACCCGTACCATGGATTTTTGTTTAAATTGTCCAATAAATTATTTTTTAGCCTATAGTTGAATATTCTTTATAACCATGTGTATGTTATAGCCTACAAGAATATTTTTGTTTTGAATGGCTTTGGCGTCAGAGCACAATTTGGCCAAAACTTTGATAGAGGTGACCTTGGATGAAAAGTGGATCATGAATTGCCCCTTTATAATCACCTGCCTGCTGCATATTTCAAGATTGATAGAGTATCTAATACACTGTTGTGTGAACCCAATAGAAATAGGGACATTTTATTTGTAAGTGTCAAAATAGATGGCGCTATTCATAAAAACTCATTTTTTGATGTAGAAAGGATATGCTGGTTTGTACTATCGAAATTAGATATGTAAATGAAGCATATGACATCAAGAACATTTTATTTATCATTTTCAGCCAAATTCTTCCCAAATCAAATAACATAATCGATAAGCAATAATTTGAAATGTATAGCGCCCTCATTTTTACACAAATCTGAATTTACAAAAAATACCAATAAATGGGCTTCAAATCCACTAAATTTCAGTCAAAATGAAATGAAATTTTGAGAATGGGTTCAAAATTTTATCATGCAACACATTCCATCTACTTTCTGTGAAGTAAAATATAAATTTTTGGGTAAAAATGAATAATTGTCCACCTCAAACAACAGTGAATACCAATGCTCTATCATTGACGTAAGATCAAGGCTACTTATTCCATGGAAACAAGGTTGCCAACACTGTTTGCCCACACAATTGGGCTACTTTGAATTCGCTTGCCTCAGGTAAAAATTTTCTAGGCAGGTGACCTAAAATTGGGCTTCTTTTGCCACCATCTGCCCACGGCAGCTTTATTTGGCAATATTTTGTTTATTCCGAGATATTTTGAACCTTTAACGTGTCAAAAAACAATTTGATCATCAACTAATTGGATTATTACTTACCTAATTGGATCAACATGATCAATATCGATTATCCGAAACTTTTGTAAGAGGTTATAAGTGGATGAAATTGATTGCTTTCATGGCCAATTAGGTTAATTCAGAGATGCCAATATTCCTAATTTATTAGGAATTCCTAATTTTTGGTCATTTTGGACCATTTTTCCAAATTTTTTAAAAATCAGGATTTCAAAAATTCAAGGTTTTTTTTAATTAAAGTGATAGAAAGTTGCATGAAATTCGTTGAAAGGGTCAAAATGTGCATGAAAAGTGAGTTTTTAGCACCTAAAATATAAAAAATCTCCTCCAAGGGGAAGCTTTTTTCCCTCCGCTTGAAATTAGTATCCTATTAAGACTAATTTCCTAATTTTTGTCTGTACCCAAGTGGCATCTCTCTCTGGGTTATAGATCCACTTAAAAGCACCTGAGATTTGACAATTGGTTACATTTTGATCTTTCAAATAATTGGGCTACTTTGATAGCGTCTTACCATGGGTAAAAATTGTAATTTGCCGCAGTTTGAGGCTTTGAGCTTTTTGGCAATACTGCACGGAATAGGATGGGCTGTAGGATTGAGTACTGAGTCCTGGTGAGAACATGCCTAAGAAAAAATCGCTGAAGAAATAGGACGATAAATTTATGCAGTGTTGAATTATTCATACATATGTGATGACTCGCCCCGAAAAGGACAGAACTTTTCAAGATGCAGGTGATAATAGGCAGCAAAAAATAAAGAATTTCCAGCAGATTTTTTGTTGTAAAATTTGATCGCCTTGATCAATTTCAACAAGTAAGGTGTCATTTTAAAGCCTAGAAAATGCTGCAACAGATGAAATGAAAAAAATCTAATTTGATATCATCTTCAAAGTCCCCCCTTTCGGGGTAAGCCATCACATATATACTCTATAGAGTATATATGCTGTATATATCCATGTGAAGCTAGAATCCTTATGTTGCATTCACATCAAGATCCCTTTGCTGTGTAAACATACATGTACAGTAGAAACTCATTATTGTAAACTTGCTTGGGACAGACCATTTACTTTTCTATATTTGAAATGTCGTTATATCAGGGTTTTAATTAAATACAAAAGATAGACTGGAACCTTGTTAATACAAGATTTTTGGGATCGTAAAAGGTAGCTTGTATTATCAGGAGCTTGTATTATCCAATTCATTTTACATGTGAATGTGATTCTTGGCACTTCAAAATCACCTTGTATTATCAGGGTTTTTGTATTATCAGAGCTCTTATTAACAAGGTTCCACTGTTTTAGCATAATGGTACCATTCAGGAAAAATACTTTTTGTCAGGACTTACTGATAAGGGATTTCATTATAATGAGTTTCCATTGTGGTGTCTAATATGATAAAAAGGTGCAATTTATTCAAAGGACATATTGAATTAATTATTGTTAATGCTTGCAAGCTAATATGAAACTATTTTCCTACACAAGCAGTGAAACCACATTGTGTGCATTGTTAATGCAGTGATTATAATAGTGATACCCTTGTGTTTTACACTGGTTTCATATATTAAGATCCTCATGTTTTGTATGAAGTTCTGCCCAACTAAGTAAAAACGTGATGTATAGTATATAGATATATTGCAAGATACTTCCTTTTCCCTTGGAGAAATCCTGCACAAATGAGCAGACGATCAATTCTCATACATAAGATACAGTATCTACTGTATCAAACATTTGTAGATACAGTGTTTTAGCATGGGAGTGGATTTAAGTAAAATTTTATGTTTATAGGAAGTATCTGCTATGCTTTATAAATGCACATTACTGCGTTTTTACTTTGTGGTGCTTGCAAAAAATATATTGATGATACTTCATCAAAGAGTGCTCCATGAGTTTCAATTATACCAACAATGAATTTTATGGGTCCAGCCTGCTGGTGCTATATTTCCGAGTATTTACACCTTCAATGAATGAAAATCTTGGGCTTTTCAATTAAGGAGTTCTAATGCAAACTCCAAATTTCTATTGATTGATCTGCAATCTATGATATGAAAGGAATGTTTATAAACAAATGTTTGGCTCTTCTTGATCTATAGCATCAATAAAAAATATGTTCACAGAATAGCCTAATACCCAAAATTAGCAAACAAAATAAAATTCAAATGTTGACTTTTCTGAAGGTTTTGAACAAAACTTTCCAGATATCTGATAACTGACTATTATTTTCTAACATATGAAGTGTAAAACATCCAGAAATAAAAGTTGTCCAATGCCCCTTTACACAAGAATTAAACGATTTTTTGAATCAAATGATTGTCACATTTGTTTTTATTTTCTAAATTAACATATTAATTTATTACAGAAGTATGAAATATGGCACAAAAATGATGATGTTTTTGTTAAAAGTTTGATGATAGTTGACATTTGATATATCAAATTCAATGTAATTGTGTTGAGGCATTTTGCCATGTATACTACTAACGTAAAAATAAGTTATCAATAGTTTGACTGGTGACCCCAAACTTCAGTAATCCATAAATCAAGGTGGCAAGTTTTCTGTTAAAACACCAAATTTAGTAAATGGTCTAAAGTATGTTTTGTGCATTAAAACATGCAAAACCCGTGAGCTAAGATACCGTGATCTACATTACTACTGACTTCTACAGAGCTAATAACTGCCATCTCATGACTTTTCTATGCATTGACAGTCATAATGGCATTAAAAATATGACAAACTATAAATAACCAAGTAGATCTTAACAAGTTCTATCCAAAAATTGCAATATTGGAAAAGAAAAAGGCACAGGAAGGTGTTTGTGGACTAAAGAACGTAAAAAACACTATTGGCGCCCGATTTTCGGAATCTCATGCCTGCCAACTAGTAAGATTTAATCTTATTTAGTAAGATTTTTGGGCTTACGACAGCAGAAAATCTTACTATAAATAAGATTTCTGAATCTGTGAAATGCATAGCTTCTTGGTACTTTTGTGTGTAAAATCTACTTTTTAGTTAAATAATCTACTTTTTTGGTTGCAAAGTTTCTTTCACACATTTACAGGTTGGCAGGTATGGATCTGCGATAGGCAAAATAAACATTAATTGGACAATGTAAACAAAAATTCAGGGTAGGGATTGCCTTTACAGGCAATGGGCCCTGCAATCTTGATTTTTATTTACACTGTCCAATAAATCATTGCTTGGCCTATATGCTGCATATCTGTGTCTTTGCATGACTGCAAGTCCAATGGGACTCTCAAAGAGTTTGGGCCTAATACTGTTATCCATAAGAGAAGATATTGTGTGTATCCCATCATGCATTGCTTCCTATAAGAAATTTTGTACAGGAAATCATTGGAGTAGTTAGTGATGAAACATGCCCACACATTGCCCAGAATGCAATATTACAACAATTTACTTTGATTTAGAAAGCAATGCATGATTGGATACACATGACATCTTCTCTGGTTATTCATGATCAGTTACCAAGCATATGTTTCGTCAAAAACCTTTTGATCATTATGAACATATAAGAACTAAAATTATTAAACATGTATCTTTGGGTCAAGGGAACAATACACACAATTTATAGTCATTTTTGGTACTTTCTTAACCTTTTCCTGTCGTAGGGCGTCTGGGGACGCCCTAAATTACTGTCAGCTCAGGCGCCCTAACTAACACTGAAGTATAACTACACTCACTGTCTATTTCCTTCAAAAACACTATCCCAGGCAATGTATACAGTTCATACAGGCGTATTATGTTGAAATTATATCATTGAATGATGTAGAATATTTCTAAAGATAATTTAATAAATAACTCTAGAAGTCAGTTTTGAGGTAAAATGCCTTCACCCTCAAGTTGGGCGGAAAAAGTGGTCAGACTGGAAAGGGTTAAACTGAGATTGTAATGGTGCCAAGGTGTAGGTGACTGGGTGTCAATAACCTTATACAGAAAGGTGTTCTCCTGCATAAACCATCGAATACAAAATTCTTTTTTGAAAATACACCAGCAAAGTAATGGATTGCAAAATGATTTTGTTTTTCAAAGTTTTGCATTTTGGTGCTTTTGTGTTTTCCTCATAGGGAAAGAATGTGGTTTGTTATAGGCAAAGCACAAATTTATTGGACAATACAAACAAAAATCCAGGGTGTGGGGTTCATTTACAAATAATGCGGCCCTGTACTATGGATTTTTGTTTTCACCGTCAACCAAATTTTGGAGTGGCCTATAGAGGTTTTTCATTAATTAATAGGTGCATGATTGTTCAATACGGATTGGGACTTGGTCCCAGATTTGTTAATGCAATATTTAAAAATGGCACACTTTACAGTCAATTTATGTTAAATGCAAGCTTTTTCTTAAGCAGGTACTCAGCGATTTTTACCCTATGGTTCCCAACTTTTTGCGCCTGGTAGGACAGACCAAGTGAGGCTGAGGGGATGATATTTTTCCCTACTACAGCGCCCGGGTCTTGCTGTATATATATAAATGCTTGTCTCTAGTACGAGTCAAAATTTGTGAAGAAAATGATTGGTAACATAGACATTTTTGCAAAACAATACATATTCATCCGAAGAAAGAAAGTTTTTCTTTTACTGATAAATTCATGATTCCCCAATCACAATCAAAATCAGGATTAAATTTTTTTGAAATATTGTTTCTCTTGAAATTTTAAGGTTCAGAAGCCACCTTTTTTCAGATTTATTGCGCCTGGTCCATGTTGGCTTAAGGAAAAGCTTTGTTAAATGGTGTCATAATTTCGGGGATTAAGGGCCATAAGCCAGCATGTATTAACAACAATCCCAGAGTCCAAAGAAGTCAAGACCTAATAGTTCTTTCAAAATGAACAATCTAATTAAATTATTCACCTTGTAAGTACTATTAAGACTCAATTTTCCTTCCTATATGATTTAATGTGATTTTGAAAAGGTCAATTTGTATCTATTAAGGTGGTTTCAGAGTAGCTGTTAAAGCGGCAGACGACCAAGCTTATAAATGCGGCAGACGACCAAACCTTTGCAATTCTGAGTTGTAATGTAGCACGGCACATTTGCAATTTTGTATATTCCGCAATGGTCTGTGGCAAGAAAAGTTGAATTTATTCCAACTCAAAATATCGTGTCGTTGCGACCATCATGACAGAGTAATCGATTTATCAGCTTGTCGTGCTTGCTGCAAAACTTTCCAGATGCAACAAGGTTGAGTTACCGCACTTAAAAATTGTTGACGTCACACTGGTTGCATGACCACCGCAACGAACACTCTGAAACCAGCTTTAGGCATATGAGGGTGCTCTGGCAAAATGAGAGGAAAGTCGCAAATTTCAAAATTTTTAATTCTCAATAATCTCAGCTTTTGAACGATATATAATATGTCAAACTTTCTTTCTCCATTCTTCATTTAGAGATCAAAATCCAATGCAGTCCACTGAATATATTGCAATAGAAATTAGCTGAAAAATCGATTTCAAAGATACTGATTACTACAATGTATAATAGCAACATGCAATCAATAAACTGTGAATTATTGCACTTCTCGGGAAAGTTGAACTTCAAAACTTAAGGTATAGATAAACACCTATGCATGAATGCGTTTTATGTTAAAAAACGAAATTGGACTTTTTAGCCCAATTTTTGCTTTGGATGAAATTTATTCAAAATGTAGATTTGCGACTTTCCTCTCAATTTGCCAGAGCAGCCCACATGTGTTCGGTATGTGCATGTTATGAGTAGGTTGACCTCGATTGATCATAATGTATGAGAGATTCCATAGACCTAGCAACTGGAATTTTTCGAAGGTCCCTTCGACAATTTTTTCTGCTGTTTTACATTCAAGGACAACCGAAATTCAACTATGTATGATGAATACACTCCTAGGCAATTGAAGTGAGTGAATTTAGCTGTAAGATTGCATGATACACTTCCATTATTTCAAAAGGTTTGCTGATTTAATGTGTCTGCCAGACTTCAAATAAAACTTAACAAATTACAGATGTGAAATTTGAGTGTTCAATGAATGTAACAAAATTGGTTAGGGCCGCATCATTTGATTCTCAGGGGGCATGGGCATGTAAGTTTTTTGGAAAAAAAATTGCCGCCATCTTGACCTAAAGATGAGAAGGAAAAAATACTCAAACCAAAAGAAAATCATAAAAATGCAATTTAAAAACAAAACAACTTGCCCCAACTTACAGCCCCACCCCCCTGAATATCAAATGGTGCGCCCCTTATACCAGGGAGTATCAACAAGTTTGATAGAATACCCAGAAGGGAAGGAGATATCAAGGACATTTTGACAGAATAGTTACTTTTGTACATTTTGGTGCAAAAATGGCGTCGGTGTTTCTCCTTTCTTTACAACTGGTGATACAATGCAAGCAACCTGTCTGACTTGGTTACCTGTATGTAGAAATGGAGACATTCGCCATTTATGAAAAATTGATCTTGACATGCATAAAACTTTGGTCATTTGATACCACTGTATAGGGTATATGGTCTCCTCTTTTCATCGATACCAAAATTATGGAAAGCAGTCAACGGATGATGTCACAAACAAAGCGGACACCTACAAAAGACTTAACGTGTGGTAAAAATGACCACAATGTTTGTTTGGAACCAGATTACATGTGTTGGGGTGATTTGCACACTGCTGTATATTGAGCAAACCTTTCCTGCTCACTCTTCCATCTAATCAAACGACTTGGCCAATACTCGACTATGATGAGTAACCATGACTGCGCACGGCGAAGTCATGTGAATTTCAGAACGTCTTGTCGTGCAAGGTGGTTAAGATGCAAAACTCTATGGTTCTTTCATAAATTAGCAACAAACTGCTTCGTACGTGTGTTGGAAACAAGATCTTGATCTTCAGAGGAACCAGCAAATATATAGTTTATCTGCAAAGTACCTCTATGGTCTCTTTTAATTTAGTTTCCAAATATGGTTGCCAGAATATGGTTTGTAATTGGTATAATCACCTCCGCAGCGGAAATTTGCTTCATCACTGTTAAATTTGAGGCAAAAAGTCTAAATTGACCCATATATATATAAAATCTATCCATCATTCAGTGATCCTCGCAGACAATGTTACTGTTCACTATGAAATATTTATCGCCAACACAGAAATGTTTGTCGCATTGAGAGCACTTGAAGCATTCCAGGTGATACTTTCGATCTGAGGCCACTGTCATTACTTGTTCATATGCTGGTATTGGTTTCTCACATTTAGCACACACGCCACTTGGAGCAAATAATCTGTTGAAAAAGAAGAAAAAGGAAAGGAAGTGCTGTCATATGATTTAACATAGACATACATTTTGCACTACTGATCAGCGATGCCAGTTATAAGGATTTTTCCTGATTTCACAGGATTTAAAAAAATCCAAATTTACGCTTTTTATTTATTTTCAGTTCTTTCTTTTTTTTACCTTTTTTGCTAAAATTTACGCACATTTTCAGGATTTTTTTTTTGTTGTTGCAAGTTTCAGAATTTTGCAATTAATTAATATGGTGATTCACCTAGTGTATGGTTCACCTTATAGCTCAAAACCGTCAGCTAATGTTTGGATCTTTATTTTATCAATGATAAAATGGTGTTGTGATTTTATTGAAGTTTTTAAGTGTCTTAGGCGGGTTGTGCACCTTAAATTTTGGGTCCTGGGTTTTTGATCTTGGACTTTGGTTTCGGGTCACACATTCTAAAAGATAATATACCTGAGATAATTAGTTTCCTTCCCTTTTTACACATGTATATCAATCTACTTCTCTCAGTCTGCATCGGCACAGATCATGAACTCACCTGAGATAACCTCTTTTACAGAGTTTCCTTCCCAGTTTTAGTGTACACACATCAATCTACTTTACTCAATCGGCAGCGGCACAGACCATGAACCCACCTGAGATAATCTACAGAGTGTCCATCACAGTTTAGTGTACACATATCAATCTACTTTACTCAATCTGCATCAACTTTGATAATGAACCCACCTGAGATAATCTCTCTTACAGAGTTTCCTTCCCAGTGTAGTTTTCACATATCAATCTACTTCACTCAATCTGCATCGGCACAGATCATGAACCCACCTGAGATAATCTCTCTTACAGAGTTTCCTTCCCAGTTTGGTATACACATGGCAATCTACTTCACTCACATCTGCATCAGCACAGATCATGAACTCACCTGAGATAATCTACAGAGTGTCCTTCACAGTCTAGTGTACACATATCAATCTACTTTACTCAATCTGCATCGACACAGATCATGAACTCACCTGAGATAATCTCTCTTACAGAGTTTCCTTCCCAGTTTGATATACACATAGCAATCTACTTCGCCCAATCTGCATTGGCACAGATCACATGCAAGACAGTCTTCATGCCAATATTTATCCATAGCCCGTAGGAAGTAGCGGTCTTTGATGGACTCTTTACATGAATTGCACTCCAGATAGGATGGGTGGATGTTGAGAACCTCATCCACCGTTTCTCTAGGATAAAGAGATGGTATAAATAAAACAAACAGATGTCTTGGTGCATAATTCTGTAAGATGTCACTTATGTATA
>JXSR01S022720.1:11744-24173 GCA_000969725.1 Ophiothrix spiculata
CTTACATTTTATTTTATGATGTAATGATTTAAAACCTTACATCCTTACATTTTTGTCGATGTAATGATTTTAAAAATCTTATATCCTTACATTTTTTTCCCGATGTAATGTTTTTAAGACCTTACATCCTCACATATTATTCAAATAAATAAAATGTGAGGATGTAAGGTTTTTAAAATCATTACATCGAAAAAAAGAAATGTAAGGATGTAAGGTTTTAAAATCATTACATCGAAAAATAAAATGTAAGGATGTAAGGTTTTAAAATCATTATATCGAAAAAGTTAATTGTAAGGATTGTTTGAAAATATGTAAGGATGTAATTTCCAATTTCAAAAAAGTCCGATTATCTAAAAGTTCCTAAATTGGGCAGTATCTAGTTGGTCTCATTAGGGTCACCTCCGGCAACTGAGCTGCGGAACACGGGTGTCTACCCGGACACAAATATCAGTTCCCCCCCCCCCCCCCCGAATACACCAAGCTTCGCTCCAGGGTCCAAGATAGAAGTGGATTACACTTTTGGCTCGGCCTTTACCCCTGAAATGGATTTGCCAGACTCAACTACGTAACCCCTTCTAAATCATGTAAATAATCAGTGTGCACTTTTCTTATGAAGTGATTTTTTGTTTACCATTAGGGTACATAGTGCATGCAGTGATGACTTGATACAAAAACTCAAGCTTAATCTAAATATTTTGACTTGTATTTATTTAAATCTTTCTGAAACTCATTGGAGTATTGTTCTATTATATTATGTATATACAATCTAATAAAACAAGAAATACCAACCTTCCTACTCATATATCCCTGTAAACATGCATAGGAAAAGGAAATGAGGTTCACATGCTTTGAATTAAAATTTTCGTCGTCGAATTCTATTCAATGACATTTGGGGGCGGTAAATTTTTAAAGATCAGTCTTTAGAAAAGCTAAGCAGTACAGATACAGGTCAGTAGTTAGAAAATATTTGAGGATCATCCTTTTTATATATCCTTTTTATATATAGGTACAATCTTTGCAATTTTAAGACTACATGGAACTACTACATGTAGTTCACCGGAATACATAAATATAGTAAGTGGTTGAGCTATTTCGTTTGCATTTTTTTTTTTTCAAAACATTCTTACCAAAATTCCTGAACTCTTTTATTATGTATCAGCAACAACATAAGCTTGTATTTACTTACCCGAACACGCAGCGTTTTGGTTTAGATTTTGTGTATTTAATACATGGAATTTTTGAAGTATTAAAACAAAGAAAGTGAAAATATTGGCATATTGATCTATCACGTCGATTGTATTGTGTTGTATGTGAATTCGACATAGGCGCTAATACTAATAGCTATTTTCAAGATTATAATTATCCACGTCTTGTCAAAAACATTTTAAAAGTGAAAAAAATGATTATATCAAGACCTATACATAAGGCAATGCAGTAAAGCCACTTTTGGCTGGTAGTACCATAGATTCCCTGACAGAAACAGTAAATTTCCATTTGAAATCTGCTGAGAAAGCTTATAATTGCTATTAATTCTCACATATTATTAACACGCCAATATTTTACTCCCCTAATTAAGCGTGTAAATAACTTAGGAAAAATGATTAATTTATTTAAATGAAAAAGGTAGATAATTAAATGCCAAATGTAGGATGCAAATGAACTTTTACCGAGAGGAATTGGTCTCTTAGTTTCGAGTAGCAATAGGCTCCTTAATTGCAAAATAAATAGACACTGTAAATAGCAGATTCGGCTGAAGCGTCCTTAAACACGACAGGTAAACAATTTGTTAGAAGCGGTCATCTAAATTCCATTATCCAAGATGATGTTCAGCATTCAGATGAAACTGAAAAGTAAGTAATAGTATCTTCAATTAAGTTCTTATGTTGTGTTGATAATAATCCATCAATTAGCTTGTTATGCTAAGAGCATTTTTATTTTGGGCGTTTTCAGGTTCATGGTCTGATGTAAGATGTTGAAATCCGATACACGTGATGTATTTTGAAGAGTTTATATAGGTACTGTAAGTGCCGACTCAGACGGTGATCCAAGATATTCCCACAATACACAGCTCAGTAAGCATAAATAAACTAATGGAATATTCAGTGAGGTCAAATTACTACTTATGTGCATTTGTATGGGAATAATATTTAAATTCATGCAAAATCAAACTGTATTATTGGTGTGGAAACTTTAATCGACCAAAGATTTATTTATATATTCATTGAGCTAGTAGTTTTTTTCAATGTAATTTTGTTTTTTGCTCTTTGTAAATAGTTTTTGGTTTGTCAATTTCAGCGCTATGATCTTTATGTAGCAGCGCTATATAAATATTTGTTATGTATGTATGTAACCTTTCTGAAGGTAATTTTAATTAGCTGGTCGTTTCAATAATAAATGTACTGTGTCAAAATTTAAAACATTCTTTTTACTGTGTATGTTCAATGGGAAATGGTTCTCACTGTGGGTTGTTTTGAGCTATTTATTTCAAATTTTGAATGGAATTATGGGAGGTACTTAAACTCTGGTGCCGACTGTACCATCAGCCAAGTCATAGAATGTTATCATTATCATCATTATTGTAATATATTTCCATGGCTTTTAAGTACCTTTCCTATCGGTCTACAATGTTCATAGTACAGTGTGTCCCAGAATAAACCTTACATTGCATTTTATAGCCCATGAATTGAACTTTTAGATACCGTGTGTTTCATTTCAATCGGTAATGTACAACAAAGGTTATGCTTTGTCAAATAATTGAATGTAAAATTTGCTGTTCCAATTTCACGAGTTTGTAAGTTCCCCTTGAATGAAGCTCTATTGAGTATTGTCATTGATCTGTTCACTCAACCGTAACGATGTTTACTTATTTACTACGCACATGCTTTCTTATATCTCTGCTGAAAAAATGAAAAAATGTGATGTAAAAATAAGACAGATATGATAAGTTTTCTAAGGTGACTCATTTTTATTCCATTCAGAAACACCCTTATACTTTATGGCCAATAATCATGAAATTGGAACAGACAAAAATCCACCCAAAAGTTTGATACAACATAACTTGTGTTGTATACTACTGATTGAAATGAAACAAACAGTATCTAAAAGTTCAACTCATTTGCTATAAAATACAATCTTTACATACTTTCTGACTATCCGTTAAACCCATGAAATTTGCACGCAAAATTGTAAGGTTCATTCTGGGACTCCCTGTATGTTCTAAAAAGAGCAAGAATTTGCTACTTTAAGGTATAAACTTTAATAATTATTGGAATTCTTATACTATCTCTAAACTTACTGTTCTCTAAACTGATGGTAGACATTCTTTGTTAATTTTCAATTGAAAGATACACTGTAAAAAATAAACGGAAAATATAACCACGAATGGAGATAGAGATTGATTGATAGATGATAGGTGATCACAACCCATTGCAAAGTTACGACAAAAATTAAATAATAAAATACATTAACATAAACAAAAATATTATACACTAAATGTACTATATTCCCAAAATAGGCTAATTAATATTTTGATGAAAGGTGATATCGAAATGGTCTTACCACACAAGAGAGACCTTTCAATTAAGTTTTTATAAGCAAAGGATGGTTGAGATTTGCGGGACAATTACCAGTGAAAAAGTATTGGTTTAATAAAGTTGTTAATAAAAAAAAACGTTGATATGCATTACTTTAAGGCTGGGGTAGTTTATGGTGTACTGGCATAAACGGTTTTTGTACTCTATCTTGCATACTACACATTAAAGTATACATTTTTATAGGCAAATTTTTACCCTGAACATATTGGTGATATTGGTTTTCGACCAAAAATCTCGATTTTGGCACAAAAGTCCCAAAAAAGTATTTTTTGCCTAAAAAAAAAATTCCTGGAAAGCTTAACTAAAATTTGCGTTTGTGATTAAATTAACATTTTTGGGATAAAAAACCGCTTCTAAAAATGTATACTTTATGCAATTAGTTTGATAGTTAGAGTACAAAAATGGTTTATGCCATTCGAAGGTCTACCCCAGCCTTAAAACATTAAATTGAATTATCCTTACCCTTGCGCGTGCCTAGTTCTTAATGTGATAAAGGAATCAAATATGTGATGACAGAGTTTAATATCAAATTAACATTGCTGATAGAAATAGTTCAATTAGAGGTCCCATATTCGCGTTGAACACAGACATTCCAGGGCTAATAAAATATGTTTTCTGATAAAATCAAATTAGTTGGTGACAAAAGTAGATTAAAGAAATAAGAGAATATTGTGATCAAATCACATGACCTTTTAAAACATAAAATTAAGAGCTGCAAGTCAAGACCACAAGTTATTTTCGTATCATTATGCTTGTGTTGATAGGTACACTTTCATAAAGTATGTTGCTTATTTACAATGTGTCACCTTCCTTGGACCGCATCGATAACAATCCAGCTAAAAGCTGGTTAACCCTTATTAGACTAACAGCGACTTTAGTCGCTGGTCAATCACACCTCCTACTTTCTGGTTAAGGTAAAATTTACTTGATACTGTAAAGATAATCGAGCATTAAGACAAGTTAGCTCGCGAACTACACGTCTCGCCTGATGCTGGTTTGTAAATGATTTCAACAGAAAACATTATTATCTGAAAATGGTCACCTCACTAGTGATTGTTCAGTCAATGATAGACCACGGATTTAAGACGTTTGGTCCGTGTGGGGTCAAGGGTTCACAAATTATGGCCATAACCTTGAAATGATCTTGGATGACCTAAGGTCAATTTTTGACCTTGAAATGACGTGAGGAAATCTTTTTGACCATTTTGGAAATTTGATCTCAAATGACCTTTTGACCTTGATTGATACCAACCTTAGGCAAATGGCTATCAAAGGTTTGTTTGTTCCATGTAGAGTTAAAGTGGTCATAAGGTATTGCTATTACCTTCCTTAAAATGCCCTTCAATGACCTTGGGTCAAATGTTTAACCTTGTAATGACCTCATGTCAACTTTTTACCATCATGGAAATTTGACCTCAATTGACCTTTTGACACGACTGACCTTTGACCTTGGGTCAAGAGCTATCTATGGTCCTAGTTTAATAAACGTGGGGTCAAGAATTCCTGAGATATGCCTGTGACCTTGAAATGAACTCTGGTCAACTTTTTGACCATTTCGGGAATTTGACCTCAAATGACCTTAAAATGACCTTAACTGACCTTGACCTTGCCATTGTGTCAAAGGCTATCCATTGTCCAAGTTTCATCCATGCGAGGTCAAGGGTTCATGAGTTATGAGCGTGACCTCGAAATGACCTCGGATGACCCCGGGTCAACTTTTTGAAAATCTTCGAGATTTGACCTCAAATGACCTCGCCCAAAAAAGTTTCGCAGCGCGAGTTAATCCCGAGACCCTTCATGTCACCAAGTTCCATAACCGTAGGACTTACGATTCTGGAGATATGCTGCGGACGGCAGACAACGCATGGCGCACGGCGCACAGAAAAGTCAATATGTTCAGGCGAGACAAAAAAGGAACGCAACATATGACATTGACCGATCTTTAACAATAGAGCTCGATATATCCATGGAAATAGAAATAATATTACAAAATACATTTTTATTTCATTCACCCCATGTATATCGGCTTTATGTTGGCTTTACAGAGGTGACAATATAACCATGGGAAACATAGAAACTTTTACTCAAGTGAAAACACTAATTTGATTCTTACTGTATGGAGGTCGAATGGGTTTTCTCATTTTAAATCAACCAACAAACAAAACGATAAAGTCAGAGACATCCATAACTCAGTTAAAACGCATATGTAAATCATCAATTTGAAGTCTTGAAGAAGAATAATGAAATCAAAGCTGGTACGCAATTAATTGGAAGTGTTTTCTAAGTAATTTATATTTAAGTCTCTTGATACCTTAAAGTCAATTAAAATTTCAGAAACCTATATATATAGAATGTATAATCTTAATCATCTTACAATAATACAATTTAATAGCCAAATGGTAATGTAGATGTAGTGAACGTTGAACTACTTCAAATTTGATTTCTAATTGAATGTGTGATATGACTATGCGTATTACACACCGTGCATGTATGGGATTTGAAATGGTCCATCCAGGTATCATACTTTCCATAAACCATGAATAATATAAAAAAATTAGGGCTATATATTTTAAATTACTTTTCTCTTCCTTCACTCCCGCTTCACTCTTAATTGTGTACAAGGAGAAAAAACTTGAAAAATATATATTATACAGCATATGATATAAAAAATTAACATTTTGAGATGCATTCTTAACGATATAGGTTGGTTTTGCTCATTATTAACAAATTTTAACACCAAAAATATTTTTATTCCCTCCCAATCAAAATTGGCTAATAACTACTCGTTTGAAAATTACGTTGCATTCATTAATAATATGTGCATATCAAAAAATACAGGATTTTTTTTTCTTTGCTCCCGAATTGTTAAGATACTTTGAAATATTTATATATTTATTTACTGTATTATTCATTATATATCTATTTATTTATTTTACCATTTCCGTCTTTCTTTTTTCTTTCTTGGTAAGAGTAATTTATTTATTTATTTTTATTCATTTAATTATTTATTTGTTTATTTATTTTTTTTTCTATTTTTTTTCTTATTTATCTATCTTTTTCCGCGCTGCTAGCTAGCCTTAAATCTGCTTACTTGGAGGTCATTTGACTTATGTTTGAAAATACATCAATCATTTTATGGTTAGAATGTTTTGATTATGGTCCAATTGCTTCAACATTTTTTTTTCACGGCTGAATTATGTACCGTTTTGGAGGTACATTATGAAAAATGTGTCTAATCATGGTTACAATAATTTATTTTACGCAGTGACGTATAGGCATCTCTGAAATACAAAATTACCCATAAAATCTAACGGTTTTACCGATTCAGCTAAAATTTGAAACTTAGACCTCTTATGGTCATCTTTCAAATGATATTGAAAATTTGATTTTGAAAAATAGGACCAAGCTCCTTTAAATGTTTGTGAAATTAAACTACAGTTAAGCAAATGAGCTGTATTGGCTCAGAATTAACGACGATTTTGAAAACAAAAAAGATTTTTTTACTAATTTGAGTAAGCCAAGCAAAAAGACAGGTAAGTGGATTTCCTGTTTTACTTCAACCTCTACGCTTATAATGCCTTATCCAGATCATATAAAATCATGTTCGCAATTTCTTCCATATCTATACTTTATAATACTCTTATTTCAACATTTACAATACGAAAAGGATTAGAATTGCTTTAAATGTGTTAAAACAACAAGATATTCTTGTGTTATTAAATATAAAACTTTCAAGTATCCAAAAGGAGTTGATTGTACAATTTTCACAATTTATGTCAATATTTATACAATTCCATAGTTTCTTCATATATGCAGAGTATGTTTCTAGAACTTCATTTATTGATGATTATACCTGCAAGAAAATTTACCTTTAATAGAGCCTACACATGGCCATGATACTTTAAATACAACTAAAACAACACCTCAGATAGAGGAAAAATATTCCTTTTTTCACCGTAAAACCTAATCGCAAACTTTGTAGCAATTAAACTATATTGCATTCATTCACAATACTTTCAATTCAAACAATTCAGGATTTTGTTTTTCCCATTTTGAGAGCAATGTATCTAGTAGTAGAGAAGAGCCACTCTTACAAAAGCCATATACAGATATATGAAGGAGTGTAGTGAGCATTAAAAGTAGTAAAAATAAATAGTCGGAAGACTTTACTGCAAATTTTGCCGAACACCTGATGCTAGCGTACTGTTAGGTTTCAATAGCATATTTTGAAACTCAAGACACATTCTCACTGCATGCTACCACTTCAAAGTTTCAGAAAAAATCAACATTGATCATACAAGTTATAACAATTAGTTGGTTTATTAAACAAATTCATGTGGCAGCCCACAGGCTGAATTACATTTTAAATTAAAAATACATAGATACAAATTAAAAGTACAATATATATTAATTTTTCCTATTAAAATTTGTAGTATGACAAATGACATTTGTCACATTTGTTACACTTTTGTAACACCTGACACATGTAAACATATCATACGTCAGAGTCGGTGGTCAATGTTGAACGTATGCATTCAAAATATCAACCATCAAACACCTGGCATCCTGGACATGTGCGTGAACACGAGCGTCAGGCATGTTGTCGTGTGTTCAGTTTTGAACACTAATGTTCAAATTGACATTTTTGAACACTAATGGCTAATTCCATGATCTTGTATCACATACATGATTTTTTCAAGTTCAATTCTGACATAAAAGTAATACCTGAGTTGAAAGTAAACAAGTCAAGGTCTCAGGAACTACTTTTGTTTTTTCCATAAAGCAAATAGAACTTATTTTATGACTGGTATAAGTTGGATGTTGCCTTAGTAACATTTTACCCTCAAAAATGCACCAAAAAGTGATTTGGTACTGAAACAGAGAAAAACATCTGAGATTTTTCCTTATTAGTGTATAAGAAGCCTCAGTGTCTGTGCTCTATAGTACAATCATGTTTTAGTAATAAATGTTAATCATAGCCGAGTAGTGTGTTGTTGGAATTTGCCGTTTTCAGATGTCACGCCTGTCACGCAAACCATGAAAAGTTTGTGCTGTGTTCTATTAAAAGGTCATGTTTTAGTGAAACATCAATATCTGTCTTCTATCATGGAGTCTTCATCTGCAAAGCAATATACAAACATTCAGTGATTGCTTATTTCTCCACTATTACATCTCAAAATTGGTCACGCCTGTCACGAAGTCGAAATCCCGGAAATGTTTAAGTCGCCATTTTGAAAAAAATGTGCATGCAATAACACTCAAACTTGAGAGACATGTTAGAATCATCATTTTCCTTTTTAATTAGCAAAAACAAAAAAAACGACGAAAATCTGTTATTTAGAACTTTTATTGCAAAATTTTGCTTTTTTGTGGCCATTTTTGCCATAATGCAATTTTGCCTGATTTTCCAATCCGAAAGTGCTTTATGACGTCATAATTACGTAACGCCTTGATAGATGTACCTATCTATTAATAGCAAAACCAAGTTCATAGGAGGTTCCGTTCTAAAATATTAGGGTGGTTGCAACAACCCTTCTGAAGACGTGTTACAAAAATAGCTCAGGAGGACAAGGGTTAAAGCTCAAAAATAAATAAGACTTGCATAAGACAGTATTAAAAACTGTTGAAAATAAATCATAATCATAAATAAAGAAGTTATAACAACAGATTCATTGCTAAAATCAAGTTTTACTAAGTGTGCACAAATGTCACGCCTGTCACGTCACGCCTGTCACGAAATGATTTAGCATGTATTCTCCAAGTTAAGAGCTACAGTTCCAAAAGTGAAATGTTTCCTGATTGGTTCCCCCAAGGAGATAAACTGCAACATAAACAGGAATCAAATCTCCCGTGGGAAAGAGATAGAATTCAGCATTAAACCACATTTTTGAAAAGGCAGTGTCAGTTTAGGTCATGCCTGTCACGCATACTTTGTGTCCCCATTTTAAAGACAGTGATTAAGTTAGATTAAAATTTTCACTTTTTGCATCCAATATGGAATGTTTACAACAACATAGGGATGTTTCCGTAGTATTGCCTGTAGATAAAATTTGCCAGCTATTCTTAGAAAAAAACGTTCATGCAAAAGTCACGCCTGTCACGATGGAATTGGCCTAATGTTTATGTTCTATATTTTAGTTCACGATCTCAACGCTGCCTTGATAGCTCAACGGTAGATCCCTCGCCTCATGACTAACCCCTGCCATAATGAACACATGCGTTCTTTCGAAATAAGTGTTCAAAAAAGTGGTAAGTATTCCTTTATTTTTTGACAAGTTGAATCGGTCAAACCGTTTTGATTTTATGGGCAATATCGTATTTCAAATCTGCCTGTACGTTACTGTATAAAATTAATTATGGTCACCATAATTAGACACATTTCCATACATATCTCAAAAAAACGGAACATAACTCAGCCGTGAATTTCACATGGGTTATGAGAAAAATATGAGCAATATTTTGGTACCAAAATCTCAAAAAGTTTGAAAAAAAGTTAAAGCAATCGGACTATGCTCCTTTAAGCGCCCGTAATCAGGGTCTCAGGACCCTTTACAAAGTTAAAATAAACAGTCCAGAAATTCTGGTGAAGAGTTCGAATATTTTTCTTGCGTCAGTCACTTTAATTAAACGCTAATCTTGGTAACATAGTTAATGTTTGTCATGTTACATTACTAATAATATATTTTAGTCTACAACATGAAAATTTCATGAATCATAAAAGCCTTTTAAAACATTAGCGTTAGATGATATCTTATACATCAGCAATTATAATTATACCTACAAAAAGAAACGATTAATATATTTGGTGATCTTAATACATGTATAAAGGTAATGTAATTAAAACGGCACAATAAGAACATCCCAACTCCATTAGCTCGCTTCTATTAAGTTATGTAAAATATAAATGCATATAAATCTCTGAAAATGCTTTTTAATCACTAGAAAGCATTTCCATGTCTTTATCCCAATCATAGTGTCACATTTGACCTTGTAGTTGACTTTGTTAGACATTGTTAGACAATTTTCCTAGCATATAGTTGCAGAGGGGAGCTTATGGAGTTGGGATTTTCTTGTAATGGCTGTTTAAATATAGCAAGTATGTACTATAACAATTATCTAACAATGTCTAAACAAGTCAACTACAAGCCTTAGGTCAAATGTGACACTATGATTAGGATATTGACATGGAAATGCTATTTTAGTGATGTGAAAGCATTTTCAGAAATTTGTATGCATTTATATTTAATAAATATAATTAACAGAAGGGAGATATTGGAGTTGGGATATTCTTATTCTGGCGTATTTAAATATTTGAACCATTACCTATAATCTTCTGTCAGTTAATGATTGGATGACTTAGTTATGTTATATGGCTCCAATATCATTAAAAAAACACTTTCGTGAAGGAATTTTATGTCGAAATTCTTGTCATGGATAAAATAGCTTAAACGAACTTAAAAAAGAACATTTTTGAGAATAAGACACACAATATTGAAATAACGATCAAAATGATTTGTCGTGTTAGTGCTTTGGCAAACAATTTCCAAATTGTTCCAAATTTCCAAAAATTCGAAAACTCACTTCCCAGACAGAATTTATCAATAAAATTTGGGTCATATTTGCAGAATTTAAGTACATAACATACATTCCTGAAATAAAATTCGGAAAAAAAGTGGTTTGGTTGCAAATTTGAAGATCGCCCTCGAAAATCCATTCCAGGACGATTTTTATCTATTTTTAATAGCCTTTCACTATTGCTTTATTTGAAAAGAAAAGTAAATCGACGTTAACGTTGATTTTCTATTACAATTGCCAGAATATCGAAAAATGATGTAAAAAGGGCGAGTAATTCCTTTAAACATTATTAATCATGGCTAAAAATTACAAGGAGAATATTATTCAGAAAGGGTAACCTTTGGACGGTAATTTATCAACTTGTGCAGTGGAACAGGCCTTATTTTTCCTAACCTACGGGTCATTGCTTAAATATAAACTACTTGTTTGTATTTCACTGAAACTCTTTTTCTTGCGTAATATTTTCAACATTACACTTAGAAGATGTAAATTATGTTTAAAATTTAATTTATAATATCATCATTTACATATAATTAGTATATTTGAAACAAAAACCAGGGAAATCTATAAATACCTATATTTTTGACAATCTTGATGTTAATCTGGAAATTGTGCATTCAGATATTTTGTTACTACATGGTGAAAATTTCTGCCAGACGGATTTTTATTATTTTGTTTACTTCTCCTTTTTTACCCAAAATGTGCAAAAAAAAGTCATTTTTGTTTTTTTGTTCAGTTTTTTTATTAAATTTACTAATTTTGGTAATAAAGGATAAAGAAAAAATATGTTTTAAAAATCTGTTAGACAGATTTTTGAAATACTTCATACTTTTGAAGTTACAACATAATTACTGTTTAATTGTGTTTTGACTTGGAAACCATTTTGACATTTTTGCTAATTTAATAGAAATTTCAAGGTCAAGTACCAAACTTTCATCATAAATCTATGTAAACTATGATTATAGATAACTTTTGTAACATTTTGTCTGGAAATAAAACAACAAATCAGTTAAAATTGATATCTTTTAATTATGGACTAATTTTCAAGGCACTAGTATTCTGTTTGCAATTTACAGCAATTGTATGTTCCAGACCATTTGTTACTCAATGGTTTAGCATTGCTCACAACACCATTCATACATTCATTACACGAAATCAATAGTGTTTGTTTAAAGGACTTGATCATTGAGTTGATACATTCTATAAACGCACCACTGATTGGCTTAATATTTGGCCTTGTCAGCTATATCCTACTTTCGAC
>JXSR01S022721.1:9830-22738 GCA_000969725.1 Ophiothrix spiculata
TAAATTTGCTCATCGTTTTTTTGCCAAAAATCGACAGTTTTTGTTAAATAACACGAAAACAAGTCCGGTGACCATATTTTTTTATTTAATAATTTTGTAGATCTAATTGGTACGCACCATATATCAAAAAATAAAATAATTCTATCAAAAAATTTTCATGTTAGAACTACTTTTATCCGACATAAAATGCAATTTCCCATAGGGTTGTGTACAAAATTTTGGACGAAGTTTAAGCGATTTCTACCAAAAATTTCGAAATTGGTGCTAAGACCTTAATAAAAAAATATGTAAAATGGTGGCATTATGAAGCTTTATTCTTAAAATAATTACATGATAGATACCAAGGGGAACCAAATATTATCTTTGTGACTGAAAACTACTAATGTAGTAGCTTTAACTGTTGTTTTTTACATAAATACGTAATTGATATTCGTATCCTGAGAGGGTTCAAGACATTCTTTCAAATATTGGGATTCTGTGTAGTTTCTATCTGTTACAAGTTTACTTTATCAGTGAAAATGACTTGTTGGAGTGTTAGGTACACTTAAGTTTAAAATGTGTTCCGTAACTTACATAAATTTTTGGTATACAGATGGTCGTTAATACATAAGCTGCACACATAATTTCAGGTGTAATGTTATTAGATATTTCACTGTTTCCGGTGTTTCGAAACTTAATGTGGTTTTCAAGTCACCTACACAAATCTATATAAGATACCGTATTTGATATAATTGTTGCCCATGTCACAGGTGACATTCTTAGCTATATTTGTATCAATTTTCAAGTAGCTACCTTTAATAGAACAGAAGTTACGATACAACAGGTAGAACTTTTTGAATGATCCTCGTAGATATTTATCACAGAAAGTAAAAGTTTATTAGTTAGAAAAAAATGATGGTTTGCATATTTGATGTCTTTGATATTTGAAGACGTGTTTAAGTTAATGTTATTGAACGATAAATCAAATACGACGATTAAAAAATGCCACTTTATTCATTATTAAACAGTTCAATATGTTATAGATTATGTTAAGGCTGGGGTAGACCTTCAACTAGCATAAACAGTTGTTGTACTCTAACTCTCAAATTAATTGCATAAAGCACAACAAGTATACATTTTTAGAAGTGGAATTTTACCCTGAACATATTGGTGATATCGGTTTCTGTGCAAAAATGTCGATTTTGGTTTTAACAAAATGCCAAAAAGCGTATTTTTTACCCAAAATTTCTGGAAAGTCTAACTAAAATTTGAATTCGTGAAATTATGAACTTTTTCGCTTTTTGGAATTTAGAAACAAATGTTTAGGAAGGGTTTTCACAAATTTTTGATTTTTATCTTATTTTTTTGAAAAATTACAAAAAATAGGCCAAAAATTGTCATTTTGGTGCACCGGTGGGATTTTTTTACATTTGTTGACCTATTTTTAACATTAAAAAAAACAAAAACGGGTATAATAATTGCTTCAGATATATCTATCTTCGCAATATTATTTTTTATTGAATTGTAATTTTTTGTGATATTGAAATAAAGAAATAAGAATCTGAAATGTAAACGTACTTTGCTGAATGGGAGCATTTATTTTTGAATTGTCAAAATATGATCAAACCATCAAGGTATTAAAGAGTACCAAAATAAATATACAATCAGTATTGAATTTTATTGTACAATTAAAGGTAATTTAAATTGCAATTTCCCAAGAGGCAAAAATTGTGCCTTACCCTGCAGTTTTTGTTGTTTTTGTTTTACGTTGAATGATTAGAAGCGTGTGATTACAAGTATATGTTCATTGGGAAAGCAAAGAATATTGTTGTTATTTATATTGTATGGAAATTCAAAAACCAAGACCTTGATTCTTTAGAATCATCAAAATTATGCATTCCCGGATAGACCCGGAGCAATTTATACATAAGGAACTGTATAATCAATGTTTTGATATCCGCAATTATAGTTATTAAGAAGCAAGTAGGTTTTCTTAGAATATGTCTAAATGAAAAGCACTTAAACGTGTTCGATAAATTACGTCGTGTATCCCAAGGGAAGTGGAATTTACAATGCGCATCTCCGTAAGTCGCTTTGAAGTAGACAGATCCGGGTCTGCTGTACATTACTCAGATCTGAATCTCGGGGATGCGCATGCATCTGGATCTGCGATCCGTGTAGATTGCCCCATTATTTCGATCAGCAAATCTAGCGACGTAGTTCCTTTAGCAAATGCATTATGTTGATAAAGTTCATTTATACATACTCAAGTTAATTTCAGTGTTCAGTAAAAAAAGTACAATAAAACGATACAAATTAAACGCATGCACCGAGGCGATACTGAGATATGGGGACCAGCGGAGTTGGACCAGAAAGTCATTACCTGTAATATAAAATACTGAATATATATATTTTTTGCATTTTGACGTCTGAATTCAATTTCAGCTAAACAGTCCGGTCCAACTGCCCATTTAGGAAAGGTTGCCTGATGCGGCAGCACCTTTCCCAATCTGGCAAGTATAACACCCAGAATGCACTGCGAAGCCTATTGTATTTTTAAAAATCTTAGCTGTGAACCAAACGACACTTTGGTTGGCGATGATTTTTGGTATACAGCAAGAGGGTCATATTTGGATGGTTTTCACCAGGCGAAAAAAATATTGACCAGGAGCAAAGTATTTAAAATTATATAACCGTTTTTAACGGTTTTCCTAATTCAAATTTTAAAAAAGTAAACAAATAGTTTTTAATTGTAAAATGTTGAAACCCTTTTCAAAGTTGAGATTTGTTGAGAGAAATAGTAAATAAACTCTTATATCCAAGGATATTTCAAGTTATAAAATTAAACATTTTTAATGGTACAGTGCATTGTGGGTATTCATGCTTGCCAGATTGGGAAAGGTGCTGCCGCATCAGGCAACCTTTCCTAAATGGGCAGTTGGACCGGACTGCTAAATAGATATGTAAATCATCATCATCATCATCCTTCGACTTCCGTCGAGATCCATGACACACATCTTTGCCAACTATATTTATTACACATTGCACTTCCAAGTTCATTGAAGTTCAAGCCACATATCTCTACATATGGTATCAGGGTACGTTAAAGGTCTACAGCCTCTGTTTGGACATGGCAATCTCCAAAGAAGGATGTCCGATACGATTTGGTCCTTGGCTCGAAAGCAGTGACCAGCAAACTGGGCTCTCCTCTGTGCCACGGTTGTAGAGATAGGGGTTATATCACCATAAATCTGATGCTTTGTTGGATGTTGTTTCCAGGACAGATTTTGGACACGCATTAGTAGCCTGGTGTAGATGCCATCTAAGCGGTCTTGAAGCTCTTTCTTCAAAGTCCATGTTTCTGCGCCGTACAGTAATCTTGGTTGCCCTGGTAATATCAGACTTCCATATGACATCAAGCTTGTTACAGGCAATCCATGCTTGTCCCTTTCTTGTCAAGAAGTCCATTTTGCTATCAAATACATATGACCTAAATATATAAATCAATCAATCAATCAATCAATAAGTAAATAAATACATAAAATAAAACAATAATTTTCTTTTATTTGTTTAATGTTATACTACACCTATTATTGAACAAAATGTCATTGGAAAAAAAAACAGGGAAAATGGCTAAACTCAATTGAGCGGACTGAAAATAGGAATTTTATTACTGCATATTTGCTTTCTCATTAAAAATGTCGCTTTTAATGTCTCGTCCGAAAAATGGCTCAGATAGAACGCTCAAAAGGTAACAAAGTAAACAAAACATGCGAAAGACGCATGGTAAACGTTTTTTTCCAACCCACACGTTGCGGAAAACATATCAAACATATCCACATATTCAATGTTCCTTTAATATAAGTAAAATATTTAACGACAAAGGTTAAACTTCGTTCTCGCTAATAAGCAATTTTAATGTAACTCAAATCGTTAATCACTTTTAAATGTAAAAATGAATTTTTAATGTGATCAAAATGAGCTAAGATATTATTAGTTGCACCCTCAATGAAATATTTACATGTGACACGCTTTAAATTCTTACAAACAATTTGATATCGGTAGCGTATTAAAATGCAAAGTCCTGAAACTGAATACCACTCGTCATTAGTACTGTTAGTTACTAAACAACATTTACCTAGGATTCCTTTCCTTGCTAATGGTTATCACTGTAAGTCCAGCTCCATGTTAGTTTGAGTTCGGATTCGCTGTAAGTGAACTAGGTTGGGTAAAAGTTATCCGCAAAATGCGAAAATATCGTCTTAGGGGATGTTTTCATAATATATCATACCGTTAAAGAAAACGGAAGCAACATATTCTATCGAAGTGGTACATGAAAAACCAATTTAAAGTGATTACTAACCATCTGGTTAAATTAGATGATTAGATAACATTTACAATTAATTAAAATATGCTATTTCAACATACAAACAGTAGCAGTAACACCTCTACTTTATTTTTTTAAATATTGATATGTTAAAATATTAAATAAACACAGCAGGCAAACTTAGTAGTAATTTGAAAAAACAGAAATGAGAAATTTAAGAGTCTAATAAATTAATTAGAAAACGAAAAAGAATAAAGAAAGAGTAAGGCGTATTTGATTTTCTCCATGTGTGATTTTTTCTTAATTAACTATGAAAACAATGAGAATTATAATGAAATATAGTCAGGAATAACATTGTAAGGGTGTCCTTGTGGATACCATATGTACAGTAACAGGATACCTAAACACCTTATACACTACGTCTTAAACATCATTGTTTAGCGTTACTTAGATGTTTCAAAATACAAGAACCTGAAACGTATACAGTATTAAATTGTATCTGAAATCAGATATCATTGGTTGTAAGGTTAAATTTTCGTTTAAAAAAAAACCGCGACACAAACACTTGGTTCTGGTAGTACTGAAAGGTAATTTCAGATGCAATTTCCAAAGAGACACATTGTGCTGTTTCTTCGCAATCTTTGTTGTTTTGTTTTTAATCCATTAAATGATTAGAAACTGGTGATTAAAATAAAGTGTAAACAGAAAAAAGTATTCATTTTTTATTTGGTGTTCTCTAAATTTTAAGGATATACTTACCCCTGTAATTGTCAGACTTATCACATTTTTACATTATCGGATTGACCTGGAACAATCAATGTTGACGATACAAGCAGATTTTGTCAGGATGTCTAAAATAAAAGCACTCAACCTCGTTCAACAAATTAGGTCATGTATCCGGAGGGTAGGGGAATTAACAATAAATCGAACTTGCTTTTGGTAAACCAGTTATCGAGAATTTAATTGTATAGATTGTTCAAATTGTAAAATTTTTTTGACCAGCGTGTATCTAAGCTAGGTATTTCCGGATAAAAACAATAAATATTTGCAACATTACCAAACCATTTTTATGACATACTAAAAATAGGTTTTACAGGATTTTTTCATAATACACGTGTGTTAAGGAAACATGCAACATCAACTGTTCAGCAAAATGTGAAACAGACAAGAAGTTAAGATTCATGTGTAAAACATTGCTCTTACATTGCTAATAAAGTAGTATTTAGGTAACTCAAATCGTTAATGTTTACATAATGTACTTAGATTGATTATTCACGTTACCTTTTCAGATTATTCGTGTTACTACCTTTTGAAAAATAACGTATCATATCGATATCGTATATCAACCAATTTTACTCAATCATCATTTTAATTCTGTTTCTTGAGGAGGCTCAACATCATCGTTACAGAGAATTGGCAGAGTGTTGTTCATTAAATCATCCAAATACCTGCAAGTCACATATCTTGTAGAGGTAAATGACCTTTTTTTTTTTTTAATTACGCACTATTTTAAACATCCATTTTATCTACGTCATAAATTTTCTCAAAACTGGCTTGGTCATTGTCCTTGGTAAATTCCCCCTATGATGGTATTATTGAAATAAACATGTCTTGAATCGTGTTTTAGTGTTAAGCTCATCTCTCTGTCAATTTGATTGCGTAGATATTATTAGATTCACCAGCGAAATAAAAGCAAACAAACAAACCTTCACATAATCTGCTTTGCAGTCTAAGTAATCTCTCCAAAAAGAACTCCATGGTTGATAATATGCAATGTTATATATTGTTTGGCTTGAGGCACATGTGTACAGAACACTTTGACACTGCAATTAACCACTTGTGCCAACATACTTGTGTATGTAATTCGTGTCAAAATGTATTGACGCTAAAGTGATCAGTGAAGGTTTTGCAATGGAGTAATTTGTTTGATTTACCTTTCGTATAATATTGTTATCATAACATTCGACTGACAGGTGCATTATTTTGTTTTCGTCCTCGGTTAAGATTATGATGGTAAATGAAATTGACGAACAGTATTTTCAATGTTAATTTTAACAAACCTTATATTGGAACTATGACAGTAAATTAATAAGGCGTCCGTACGTTATAAGCAATATTTATAGACACAACTCAATACTGTATTTTCCAAAACATAACTTTTATATGCTCCGTCCAAATTACCCACCAATACGTCAGCTGAGTTCATATGTTTTGTAATGCAAGCAATATAGTTTGTTGACAATTTTTTAAACAAATTACTGAATCTATTAATTGGAGTCATTAAGTATAGATAATCACCTGACGAGAGTTTGCTATCCGTAACAATTCCGTTGCGTTTTCGCGAGCAATAGAAAAGGCAAAAAAACCCTTGTGCTGTTGCGGTTGCCCGTAGAAGACATAATTATAACTATCTACTACTTTGATTGACACATCTCTTTGTGAAAAAACTGTACCAAATTGATACTTTAAATGAGATATTTGAATGGAGCAATTAAATATTTTTGGCCATAACGTAGTTGTGATCTACACAGAATTGTAGACACGATCGATATGCAAATTAGCAGAGTAACTTTACGTGACGTCAAACAGTTCCACTGTAATATGTTTTTACTTTTGTTTTGTAAGCCTATTGCATGGTAAGCTATCTCATACAACAATAATATTATTGTATGCAATAACGGGTTGAGTATAGGTATTGAAATATAGGAATTGACATCCCAAGCGTTTTCAGCATACAAATCTAAATATATTTTTCCCTATTGAAATATTTTTTTCTGTCTGTGCATGGAAATCTTTTAGCAGCGAAAGCTCCCAACACATTACTATGACACTACCTTACCCAGCTACCCATAGGATTCCAGTTTGATCATTTATTGAAAGGCGACCAGACATGTTGCAATCTGCTCTTAAAGGTAATTTTTTGGTTTCAATTTACGCATTATACTTTTGTGGGTTATATTTGCATGCTTCATTTGAGATAGAAAAATTCATAATTTGGCTTTTTGAAAATTCAATCTTGACCAATAAAGGAGAATTATACATTTTTTTTGCCGTCATATTGGATTTTTAATCGATTCAAAAATTCCTTACATTTTGGTACAAAAGTTCAATTCAATTCAATATTTAAGTCCACCAGTATTACTTGTGTTATAATCATTCATATGAAAATTATTTTTCGGTTGGCTTGAACCTACTAATACATGTGTTTTTTAATGATCAAGAAAATAAAATAACAACTGAAGGCTGAAGGCAAGTCATAAATGTGATAAAAATATACTACTGTCGAAATATATACAATCATATGCAAATTGAAACACTATAGCTGTGGACTATGATACGATAATTGAATGTTTGACATTTGATGACTGAGCATAAATCGAATACCACAGCCAATCATGTTCCAGTGGCCACTGCTTATCGCCCTCCAATGACTAAGTGAGCTGTGCAGTTTGATAAAAAGGCATACGTGATCAGTTTTGAAATTAAACAGATGATCATTTGTGATAGTTTATCCGTGTAACTTCCGGGAGTCGCAAAATAATGTATTATCTTTTTGATCATCTTCGATTTAAATCTTTCTATATGACTTTGCCAATGATCATCATCTTACCTAAAAATGTAATAAGCTCTACCGGTAAATGTTTAATTAGTCATCAAATTCTATTTAATTTACTATTTTTCAAGTCAAAATGCATCATTTAGGACAGTGAGGTAACATGTGAAAGTATAATTTGTTTTGATGGTTAATAAATCCAGAACTATAATCTCTGATTCGATGCCGTGCAATGCAGTCATCTTGAAATAACATAGTTCGAAATGTTAACAAAGTGTTATGCTTTCTAAGAATATAGAGTGGTTAAAACAATTAATATATTTCTAAGAAAGAGCACATGCGAAATGAGATCAATAATTGATAAGATTCCAAGAATATGTCATGTATACGAGATGTATACCTCATATATGCTACAATGAGCATCTTGTCCTAGCCAACAACTGCAACCTTTTGCTGTAAAATATAAAGATTTCTTTTAAATCAAACCAAAAATCTATATTACTCCTCCTCCTCCTCCTCCTCCTGCTGCTCCACCATTTTTGCAGAATCTTCTGTAAACATGAACAGCACGTGAGAAAAAATAAACGCCTTTCGTTTTAAAATTACATCATGACGTATCAAATCTATATGTATTATAGTGTGAAATACATTGAAAATATACAAAAAAATTATCTTGTGTTGTTTATTTCAAAGAACAACAAAATACCCCTCCCATATCCCAGTTTTACTCTTTAGCCGGTTTGAGGAAAATAATATAATAAACAAAAAGGTAAGTTCACTGTTGGTTGCACCGGCCGCCTCCATACCTTGTATGTGAATACCCTGATAACACTATCATTGCCCCACCACCACCAACAGAAGAAAAAGGAAAAAAATATGAATTTATGAAGATTTATGGCTGTTAATATTCGAAGTGACGTCATAATGCGATTCATTACCAAGGCAACCATTCCATATTCCAGTCATGTTGACGACGATTCAATCTCATCGTCTCACATAGTAATATTACTTGACAAGAAAAGGGATTTACTTAGTCTTCTCTGGTGAGACTACTGGTGAAACGCACTCTAAGCTGTGTTTATAGTAGAATGGTTGCGTGCAATTAATTCAACAGCGAATTTCAGACTTTAATTACCTTGGAAATAGTTCTGATTCATTAAATAAAGTTGTATAGCCAGGCGCCGTTGATTGTGGTATGAAGTGTAAAGAAATGTTTCTTTTGATTGACAGACGTAGCGTTATAAGCATGTAAAAGAATCAAATGTAACCTAAAGGAATGTCGTTGATAATGCAAGAGGGATTTAAACAGAAATAAAGAAAAAATATAACATTTCCAAGTTGAAAACATTTCATGTCTGTTCTTCATCAAAAAAACGTGTGTATACGAATGATCGATCTTGGTAATGAAGTGTTAATTAAATTTGCTCTTATTGTATTACTGTAGAAGAATATCTGCAATCTATAACAGTTGCAGTTTCAAAAACGAAATATTGTACTTACTATAATGTTGTGTTTTTTTGTTTCTTTTTAAAATGTTATTTCTTGAGAAGTTGTTGTTCAAAATTAATCAAAACTTCAAGTCTTTGGGTTATTCATAACAGAATATTTCCTTGGTAAATATTAAGTCGCCGTATAGGTAATTATGTTGTTTAAAATCAAAATTAGCTAATTGGCAATACGTCGATCCTGGGTTTCCAAACCGGAAATTAATCTTTATCGAAATTTAATCCCACAATGCACTGATAAAGCATAACGATGCACTTAAATAGGCTTGAAATGATGTGCACTACCACCAATCCCAAACAACAATTCAAATTGCCCGCTATATGAAGGAGCTAATGTCACGGCTTATTAGTTTTATAGACAAAACTAAAGATTGACTTCTGGGTGGAAACCCAGGATCGACGTGTTTGAACTTTGACCTTCACGGTGTAAAATACATTTCTGTGTTGAGATGCGATTTATTACTGCCTTCCTTTTTGTGATGCAAGATAAAATCGATATTTTCTTTTGATTAATAAGAAACTGCAGAATTCGTCAACCTTCGTTTTAAATTAGGTAATTTACGTTGCGTAAGAGAGCAACAACATGTACTGACATATGGCATTCCTCCACCATCTTTGTGAAAAATTACCCTTATCATGCTTAATGACACAACTACAGGGCTGATAATATGAGCGTGTAATTTGCTTTTAAAATGTATCCCAGGTTCGAGAGGGTTCATGTAGTTACTGTGGAATCATTGCTCATAGGAAAGTCGGATAATGAACTCATTGATTGAGCACGTTCTAAAGGTTATTGCCTGTTCATATTACATTTAACAAACCGTTTGGTATGCAGACCATTGCGTCTTTCTTACCAGCAGATCTGCGGTGGCATCAGGTTCAATGTTGTTGATAATCTTGAGCAAATTGAATCATGAATATATGTTTGCGTAGCATTTTTATCAAGTTAACCTTTAGCTCCTGCTAAACCAAATTTCGTGGAATATCAACGAAAATGCAATTACTCCATAGAATAAAGGCGAGGTTAGCTACCTATTGCTATCATTATTGTTTCTGGTAGCAAACTAACCTTAGTGAAAAGTAAGAGCAAGGGCTTGAGGTCGAAGGTGAATAATTACATGACATGTATACTTATCTTTCCCTAATAAAGAAATGAATGTCCCGGGGGGAGGGGGCACTCACGTATATTGGTGGTACGGTATGTGCCGATTTGGAGACACCCTTTTTCACGGCTGATAGTTAAAAGTATTCCCCTCAGTAATCTTGAGACTATCATACTATTTCCTCTCGACCTTCGGTCTCGGAAAATAGTTTATAGTATCAGGATTTCTTCGGGCAATAGTCATTATTATATACCTCATATACAGATTATTGTCCTCTGATTGGTTAAAAGTGAGGGCTTGGTTTTTACTAGGCCCGGGGCATATTTTTTTTACTAGGCCCGCTCAGTATATTTTGCGGCGCCGGTGTAACACGAGCAATACGTGCGCGACTATTGACCATCGGGCGTTTTCAGTGCAAAAATGATTCTTTTAACCGACCAGATGAAAAAAATCTATATATTCGGTATATAAAACGAATATTGACTGCTTTTTCTTCGGGACATGCTTTTACCTCAGCTTCGCTTCGGGCATATTCATGGTTTTGAGATCACCTCGGGAAAATAATTTAAACCATGCCCCTCAAAGCAGTCACTGATAGTTGTATACTATTTTACCCAATAGCAATAAATATTTGTATACTATTGCTAAAAAATGACCTTGAGATTATATACTATTTCCCAATACCAAAGGTCGAGAGAAACAGTATGAGAGTGTCAAGATCACCGAAATAGTGTTTACTATTTATTGCCAGAATGAAAAAGCAGTCAATATTTGTTTTATATACCAAATTTGTTTTGAGATGGCAATAGTAACCTACTATTGACTGGCTCAAATCAAGCCAAATTGGTATAATGTCATTTATGTGACAGTAGCAGTCACGACAAGATAGTTATGATCAACATATATCGTATTCACACCTTGAAATAAAATATACATTTGACTCTCCATTACAACAACCAGACACTCATCTCATAATTTCTGATGAACACACATTTTAATGATGGAAAAGGGATAAATGTGAACGAGATCATGGGAGCGATGCATAATTAACTTTACCACACTGTAAAAACGTTTTCAATAACTGTAACACTGTTTGGACATATCTGTTTTTTTTTTGTTTTTTTGCGTTCTGGTTGCATACCATGTTTTAGATAATATACAATACACTATGTGTTTCATATACTCAAAATCAAGGTGTGGCTTGTTTTTGAACACAGTACTCCGACCACAACCCACCCACCAAAAGTGCAACACCTACCGAATATATCGAAGTGTTCCGTTCCACACATTCAGTATTCCATATTAATAAACTCCGATTTTGACAACACGTAACACACAGTATGTAATCAGTGTTTCAAAACAACTAGACATGTTGAAAAAATGGTTACAGTTATTGTTCACTATTTTTACAGTGCAACTTGTATCTGATACGTGGTTTCAAGGATGTAGAACAAAACTGATCTCCACCTGCCAAGGATAAGTGGATTTCGAACAGAGTGTCATGTATCAGTTAAGAGTGTTGTTGCTTGATCTATTTTCAAAATATGTGGAAAGACAAATCGACAAATCTTTAACCCTCGTACTTCTAATGCACTTATAATAATGTATACACTACCCAAGATGTAGTGGTTTAACCATTTCGTTTAGTAGTACGATAGTTTAAGTGATAGATGACAATTGTACTGAGAAATATCCCACAGAACATTTTTGCGTTTATCACACCCATTAGGCCTGGGACTTTCAGGGTAATTTGCTACCCAGGTACACGACTTATTTTTCGGTCGGGTACCCAAGTACCCGACCGTATTAATAATTAAGCATTTACGATGTTAGAAGAGGAAGTTTGATGGGTTTTCTACAGCAATTGTGGTCGTGATTTATCATGTTTCTTTCGATCAGATGATGATTTTATCATAAATTTTTGAACACGATTTTTTTGTTCAAAATTCTATGATTTTATTGTTATTTATAAGTTCGGGTAATCGGTCGGCAGATTTTGTACTTGGATAAGCTCATGGCAGGCGGGTACCCGGGTTTTTGTCCAAGGCCTTAACACCCATATCAGCGTATACAGAACCTTATAGCTTACCCTTTATAATATGAATACATATAATATGACGATTGGTTTACAATATAAACACTCTCCCAATTTACGTTTAATATACCATTCAGCTTTAAAATCATATATTTTATAAATCTATATGTAAAAGCATAAAGAACTTCTAAATTTAGTGTTTTATAATAATCAATCAAGCTTGTCGCTTTCAATAATTATACTGTGTATACTGTATGTTATGTCAAATGCTTTATATCAATGTGCTAGCACGAGTAATTTGTTATAAATATAAATACGTCTTACTTTCAGTCTAACACTGGCATTAATAAAATGCTAGTATTGACTGAAGGTACTTTGTGTTGCTTGCCATTTCCAGCACATTTCC
>JXSR01S022725.1:12448-29870 GCA_000969725.1 Ophiothrix spiculata
ATATATGGATACTTATGTTTATGGATATCAATACGTCAGAATTGATAGCAGTTAATCATACATTAGCATCAGTATTTTATCGGGGAATCATAATAATCTGATGAATAACATCATGAATCGTGGCGAGGAGGAAGCACGCTGGGCCGACTGGTTCGACTTCTTGTGGAATCGAACCAGGGCCATTAGGAAGGATATTACACAGCAGCATTTGGGTGACACAACTGCTGTGGAATTGATGGAGAAATGCGCAAGGTATGATGAATTCACAGCAGTAATTTACTTGAGAGTACCAGGGATGTTCAATAAGTCACTGGAGCACAATTACCACAGCCTTATTTTTTCAAGATGGCGGCCGTAGGCTTGATTATTAGTCTGAATCCTTCCGACTCCACAACTTATCCACTGCGTTCAGTAGTGGAGTCTGAACACGATACTGAATACAAAATGATGGACTTGATCATGAATTATGCAACAAACTAAATATAAAGTCATCATTAAAATATGAATATTAATGAGTTGTGCCCATATTTGGAAAACATAGTAAACAAACACTTTTATTTGAATTGAATGAAAGTATCCCATATCAAAATAAATATATAGGCCTACATTTCTTTCTACAAAGCATTACCCATTGATGAGTTGAGCGTAGTGTTTATTTCATATCAAGTTTTAAAAACGTTGACATGATTCAAGAGGGCATCAAATTTAGAGTTCAGTACCAGTAGAATCATTTAGTGTTTGACTAGTCTTGTTGAGTCAGGTGAATTTAATTGAACTAAATCTTAAATAAAATGTTTTGAGTAAGGACAAATGAGCATCAGGTCATTTATATCAAGTAACTTTAGTCTCAATTGCAAATAACCATTTGTAACTTTGTTAACCTCTGTAACTTTTCACAAAATGTGGGTAATGTTCTTCGCAAAATAACTTTTTGAAACTTTGAAGTTTGAGTACGGTAACCTTTCACAACATTCAACAATTTTCTGTAACATTTTGTAACTTTGTCTTGGCGTTACTATTTGTATTTCTGCATATCTTGGAATCTTTGCGTATTTTTTTGCAATTTTATGCAACGTAACTTTACACAACTTTGTGTAGCTTTTCACAACTTAGCGTAATTTTACTTTGGGTAACATTGCACAATTTTAAGGAACTTTGTGTAACTTTAAAAAAAATGTGTGCAACTTTTCAAAACTTTGCGTAACTTTTTGCAACTTTCCCTAACTTTCCGCAATTTTGCGTAACTGTTTGCAACATTCCGTAACTGTTTGCAACTTTGCATAACTGTTTACAGCTTGTTTAACTGTTTGCAACTTTGCATAACTGTTTGCAGCTTTCCGTAACTTTTCGCAACTTTGCGTAACTGTTTGTGACTTTGCGTAACTTTTTGCAACTTTGTGTAACTGTTTGCAACTTTGCGTAACTGTTTGCAACTTTGCGTAACTGTTTGTAACTTTGCTATAATTGGTCACATAACAGCAGGCTAATGAACGACTGATGTCTGGTTAAATTATGGAAGCCACATAGCCGAAATGGAAACATTGGTATGACATCCATGACTGTTTGTGTTGTCCGGTCGGTCACCGGTTGGCTACTGGTTGCTATTTGGGCCATACCTTCAGAAATCCTTAATGCTATGGTCACATAACAAAATAAAAGAAAACACTCACCATGCTCACTGTCACAAATGACTGTTGATTTGTTCAAATATTCACTGAGGCTGAGCCCATTTGAGCCTTAGCTGGTCTGTCATTTTTTCTCCTTGGCCTTTTAATGCTGTTCAAACTAAACAGTTTCCATGCATTATTTTCCACATCATTTACATCATGACATTGGTGGCAAAGGTGTAATAAAACAGTAGCAAAAGAGACACAAAAGAGAATGAATGACTTCACAGATTAACAGCATGCATTCCCTACTGTGAATCACTTGCTCTGCTTTTTTCACGAGTCCAAGGAGTTGCACTTAAATCACATTTGTATTCACATAGGCTACATGTCTGTTCACATCAGTTAAGCTTACATGAACTTCCCCACCGACTAGTTACAACGAGCTTGAACAAAGTTTATGTCTTGTCAACCAACAGTGCTCTGGTCATGCAGGGCTAGGCTAGCCTGCCCTGGGCTAGGCTGTATACAAGAAAATTGATTCTGGCTCCGTTTCAGTTGAAACAAGACCAACTGCATTCAAATGTATCTAAAATGATCTATATTACTTTGAGTCCATTGTTGCATGATCAGCTGTTTGGTGGTCGTCATATTATCACAAATATCAAGGTAAGAAAATCACAAAGATCCATGGTAGCAATCACTGAGCGGCGAAATTTTTACATGAATAAAAAACTGAAATAATGAGCATCACTGCAGATCGCATGACGTAACGAGCTTTCCTTCAGCAAATCATTAATATTAAGTAGTTTATTATTTCAGTCTCTTTAACAACCGTGTTTAGTCGATTGACTAGTCATTTTCAATGTTACTGGCATATAGTGTATATACACTTAATACGATGCTGGACTCTACTGCGCATGTTCCCGCATCAATATTTGATGCGTTTTCCCCATTTTTTTTACGGGTAAAGTTTTCAGTCCCTGAACGTGAGAGCAAAAAAGCGCCACGACAGGGACTGGAGGATTCAGTCTACTTGATTATTCACCTGTAAATAATTTCAAAACATGTAATGAATATTTTACAATGGTCGCCATTTTAGAAAATTAAGGCTATGGCCTGGTTACGGCCGGCTGCAAGTTGTGGCCTAATTTTGCTCCAATGCCTAAGTTTGTTGCCTGAAGTAGAAGATGACGAGCTATTTCATTTTTATTTATATGCAGTTCAATTTAGTTGATGAATATTGGTAAAGTTTCAAGGAAATATCTGCTTGCCTGTCAGATGTTCTAAAGTTTCAAAATAAGCATTAAAAAGCAATAAAAATAACAATTGTGATACCAAGACCTCCCACGTCCATCTCTTCTCGTGACATTTTGAAATCTTCAGCCTAATTCTTTTTATGCTATTTGAAGGAGTAAGTTTTCTTCAGATTTCAAGGTGAAAGCATTCTCAGAATCAAAGCTCTAACTGGTAAGTTTTAAGTTTCAGTAAAACAAACATGAAAGCAGATATTTATTTGAAATTTTTCAAATATCCATCAAGTATCCATAACAGCATAATAACAAAGTATAGCTTATCTCCTCAGGCCACAGACTTATTGTACACCCCTTGTATTTACCAATTGTAACCCATTGCATTGAGCACTAGCAGTTGCTTAAGGTTGTTGTCAACCCATCAATATGGAAAAAAATTGTGCTTTGTAAGTCAGCAAAGAGAAAGATAAATACATGTAAAAGTATACATTTCTAGAAGTGCAATGACATGTGGAACACGATTGTGGTGATGTTAATTTTTGACAAAAGTCATGTCATTTTGGATCTAAATTTTGTTGGTGTCAATTTGTGGAAAGCTTAACTAGAATTTGCTTAAAGTAAAATAATCTTGTTTAGGCTTTCGCCAAAGAAACTCAACTTGGTACATGGTACCAAGTAAGCTAAAGAAAGCTATTCTTTAACAGGGCTCCAAGATGTATTTAATTCAGTTTTTGAATGCAGGAGGGAGACGACTAGAAAAACCTGTGAAAGCGAGCATGAACTGAAAACCAAATGCACATAAAGCTCTCAGATGGGAAATGAACTTAGCAACTTTTTAGAATCTAGAAATAAATGTCCAGGTTCAGTTTCTCACATTTTTTAGTTTTATCTTAATCTCTGAAATATTGCAAAAAAATAGGCCAAAGATTGCCACTTTTGACCTTTTTTGGGCAATATTTCAAAAAATATAATGAAAATCAAAAATATGAGAAAACTGAACCTGGACATTGATTTCTAGATTCTAGGCTTTCCACAAACCTTAAGTCACTATGATAATGGTTACTGTAAAAGTGCAACAACAGTTGGGTTATTGGTGCATGTCATGATATTGTAACAGTAGTCAGGTAATATATTGACAATTTCGTACTGTCGGCGGGGAAAAGTCGTATGCTGTTTTCTTTAAAAAGATTGATATTTTCTTTGATTTGCTGGAATATAAAGTGTACTGTATCTTCTGGAATTAAAATTTAAAAACCTGTTCTGAATTTAATGTGGATTTTTGCCTGGATTATCATTGTGCGGAAAGCTTAAATAAAAACTAATTAATTTATATGCTGACAAAATGTCGTAAATGCACTAATTTTCAAGACTATATTTTAATAATTTCAGGAATAGAACTCAGCTGCTGTAGCCAATCTAAGAAAAACAGCCCTTGCCAAATGTTCACAGGAGCTATGATGAAAATGCTAATTTGCAAAAACCTTGATTACGATTGACCCTAACTCATTTTGGGTTAACAATAACTATTTGATCCCTTAGGAAATATAACACTGGGTTCAAACATTTGAACCCAGGAGTTCTATACAATGTTGCAAGTGAAATGGAGGTGTGCTCTCACTCCTGTCCATTGTGTTTTTTTTTTTTTTGGGGGGGGGGGAAGGTGGGAGGGGAGTGAGGGGAATGTTGTCATTTAGTAAGTCAAGACTATGCTGCATTCACATATTTGTTAACATGTTAAAATTGGTTTCCCACTGACTGCAATTAAACCCTGAACCTCTTGCACCCTGATCGAATAATATCTGTGTCAAATCAACTGACAAAAGGGCATAACTGACAATTTTGTCAAAAATAGAGTTATTACCACCACTAGATACAAAATGACAATATCTACCCATTAGAAATATAAAATACATCAACTTGCTCTCCTACATCCTCCAAAATTTGGTTCAAAATGTGAATTTTATGTACAAGTTAATGGGAGCCAGCCACAATAATTGGTGATTATCTCAGAATAATCAATATGTCAGTTATGCCCTTATGTCATGGGTGGGCAGAATTGGCCTCGCACTATTTGCATTTTAATTGCAAAACATTCCACAATGTGCTGAAATAGACGAAGCAATCAATATCAAAAGCTCTCATTAATGTAGTTGGACTGTTGCAAATTTGCATGAGTAATAATTGTGAAAATAAGGTTAAATAATCATTTCTAGCTGCCTCTTGAGCTGTCTTATTTTTGATAACATGGCAATTACAAATTTCAAAGCCATGTTGTTGCTCCATATCAAACATACTAAACATTTGTGACTAGTTACAATTTGTGATATACTGCCCTCTCTCTCTTGTGTCAGCAATCCAATTCCATTGTGGGGCTTTTTGTCTGTCTCATAGTGTGGTGTGCTGATAGAGCTATAGGGACTCTAAGAGCTAAGATGTTACACTGCCCTCTTGTGTCAGTAACCCAATTCCATTAATTATGTGGTGGGCTTTTTGTCTGTCTTTCTCTGTGGTGTGCTGATAGAGATAAGAAGTGCATACATTTTGGGTGGCAGGAATTGATTGATTTTCAGAGCTGTTATGAGGGAATTAAGAAATGGGTGTTATACCACAGCCACATGTATAGATTCTCATAATGATATTTTTGTACATGCTGTAGGGGTAAATGTTTTGTTATTTTCTCAATTTTATGTCATTATTTTTTATTCACTATAGATTCCATATCTACTGTGCACATCGCCTATGTGATCAGGATCGAGCCGTATTTGATCCAAAGATCAACAACGAGAACTTAACGAAGTGCCTTCAATCCTTGAAGCAATTTTACCATGACCTTGCGGATGAGGATATCTTTTGCCCAAGTGAAGCGGAATTCAGGGCATATGATGTACTGCTAAATCTCAATGAGGGAGATATCCTAAGGTAGGTGAACATTATTTTATATTCCCCCTCCCAAATTAATGTTTAATTAAGTGCCAATTTCACATTGGTCCTGTGTATTTTGTTGTTTTGAGGGATGGGGGGGGGGGGGGGGGGGGGGGGGGGAGGGGGGTCAGCACCAATTACTATTGCACACTAAACCATATATGGCTTGTGAGTCACAGTTTAGAAGTCTCAAGTTAGGCCATCAAAATTCAAAAATGACTAGTTTATTTTTAGAAATGAGATATTTTTTAAATAATTCTCTATGAATACTGACCTCTTTCTCCTGGAAATATACTTTGAATAAAGAAGTCCCATCGATTTGTAGTCCCCTCCAGATTTTGAAACTTTAATATCTCTTACTCCTAGAAAATGTCAGTATATGGTGCACCTAGCACCACGCACCACTATGAAGACGCTGTATGGGCAATGGTTTCGTATAGCTCATATAAACCACCATCATGACACAATTGACCTTTTTTGTTTGATATTTCTTGACCTTGCTTGATGTTTGGTAATATAAGGTTAGGGCCAAAATTAGTATCAGGCAGCAAAAATAGAAAGGCCTATTGTTGTTGTAACATGAGCTCAACTACCCCAGATTTTGTAAAGACCCTCATTACTATACTATTCAAACAAAAACACCATGGGCACATTACATTTATTTCACTATTATTATTCAAAATTATCCCTTCAGTGACAAATACTGAATCCAGAAAGTTCTGTAACAATTATCAGGGGTGTGAGAGTTCAGCATTTATGCTGATTTCAGCACTTTCCATGCCTTCAAAATAGTCATAATTTCAGCTTCCGTCTTCTTTTATTTTCAGCATATTTTGGACATTTTGTCACTATTTTCAGCATTTTCAGAGTTGTTTATAAGGTAACTCTCACACCCCTGAATCATAGAAATATAGTATGTCTGCACAGCAGATACCAAAATTCGATTTTAATATATGTTTGCAACATTAATGTACATGCTCATATTAACATATTTAAAAATGTAGATTACATTTCGCCTGAACTATAGCATAATAATCATAATATAAAAATTGAATGCAAAAGGTGTATGCCTCCAATTAAATATATTGGTAAAATAAAATAAAATGTCCTACGACTGAATACATTTGATGCTTATATGGGCCATTACTTCCTTTTTTTTACAAAAATATACATAATAAGTAGGAAGTAAAACAAGGAATTAAATTTCCTCTTATATCATGTATAAAAGGGTCATTTCTTTCTATCTATTTTGATATAGTGATGTATTGTTCATATGAACTCAAAGTGTGAAAATAGCTGTTCTCATAGGTTTGAGTAGTCGTATTTCTCACAGGTATTAAAGTAAAAACAGAAAAGTGATATATAAAAGTATCAGTACAAAAGTTAAAATTCTTACGTAGTATATGGTTTATGGCTATTTTTTAATATGTCAGATTGTCATAAAAGTACACTTATGGTAGCTGTCATTTAGATATTTGGGCATTGTAGTTATTTTAGATATTACACTCAGCGGTATAAGTCAGCTTTTCAGTGGCATCACAAGAAATGTATTTTTTTTTGGGAGGGGTGTCAAAAGTTGTTTTTTTTTTGTCAGGCAACAAGCCCAAAATAGCTTTTAAACCAAACAATTGTATTTTGTTTAATCCTTTTTTGGTCTAACAGTTAGGGGGAAGGATGGAGTTTCTGACTTGATCAAATACCCCCCCCCCAAAAAAAAAAAAAAAAAATTGGAAAAACCAAATACAAAAATTTGATACAAAAATTATATATAATACATTATAAAAGACTTTCTGTATGAAACTTGTAAAAAACTGGTAATGAAAATACATTTATATACATAAAAATACATTGTACATGCAAGCAGGTATAGTACCTAAATGATTTGATCACACTATACTGATGAGCTTTTAAACTATACATTTCAGTCAAATACAATTATGGCTTTTCAGTAGTGCATATATTATTGCTTTCCGCCATCTCTTTTAGAAAATATATCTTGAATACAATTGTTATAAAATACACACAGTTAATTTTCAAACACCGATTGTCACACACATGCATTTAGTGCATTTCAAAATGTACGTATCAAGGGTTGAGAGCAACAAAGTTGTATCTGCATTTCAACAATCACGAGAACAAATGATTTCAAGATCTAGTGAGTCTTTCCAGATGAATGATCTTAGGCCCCCAAAAAAGTTGTTTGGTTGTCCCCTACCGCCCGCCCCAATTTTTCCAAACTGAAAAAAGTTTTTACTGTACAAAAGTATACCGCACCTAATTTTCAGATTTCCAAAAAAAGGGTGTTTTTTTCCTTTGAGAATTTTGATCTTTTGAAAATATTTTTTTTAAGTTGTTATTTTCATTTTGTTTACATCTTAATACTGTTTTTCAACTTGTATATGAGATTTTTCAGTACAGTAGACTTATTTGCATCTTTATAGAGGCCATAATTTGGTGTAGCTTTGACTTACATTTGAAACCACCTGCCTGCACTTGCTCAAAAAAAGTTGCGGAGGACAACCAAACAATTTATTTGTTTTGGCCTTATTCACATGTATAGTAGATCAGTCATCTTGAAATCACCATCAGGTCTTGAAAGCTTTTGTTCTGGGGATGCCTTGTTGCTCTTGACCCTCAATGTAGGCTTTTAACAAAAGAATCTTTGGCGAGGTTTTAAAACTGATATGGACTTTTCACAAACACAATATTAAGGATTTTCCAATGGAAAATAATACAAATGAACAGTAAACATTGTGGGAAAAATTGTTTGAGAAGAGGTAGATTTAATATTGGTATCAAACTTCAAACCTGATATGTCAAGATAACTTTTCACAGTTAAAGTAAACATGAACATTAATGATGATTAACTCATTTTTGTTGGTCATATACAGGTAAGTTGACAATATTGTGCTCATACTAAATTTCTTTGTAATGATAGAATTAGTCAAAAATTTCATGTTTACATTTTGATGAATTTTCATAGGTGGAACCATCCATAGGTGTAACCATTTACACCCTATATAAAGTTATTGCTAAAGTCAAAATATTAAGCCCTCAACCCACACTTTATTTACTGCTAACCTGTTTAGTAAATAAGCATCTTTTTTTGGTTCGTTAGCAAAATTACTTAAATTTACTCTATAGAGAGTAAATATTTATTCAATTAGTAAAAGTATGGAAAATAATATATGTCATCTATGGTTTTAAATTTTGTCAGATCTGAATTATCTACCATGTTAGGAGGATTGTTGGTACATGAATGTATTTAATGGGTGTGATGATTAATTTAAAGATTAAAATTGATCAATTGATTGACTCATATAGATTGATTAATTTAATTTCTTATACACATTGGCAGTATTCATCACAAATCACACATTTACATCTCAACATTCTTAGTAAGCTAAATAATTCCTGTTATTTGAATACTGATTACAGAAGACATCCGAATAATACACACACTGGTTATCACTGCTAGATTTTCAATAATATTATCCATGTTTTAAGTTGTACATAAAATCATGTCTTGAATCCGAGTACATTATTTTTACCATTTAGAGTTGATTATGTTCGATAATAACATTAACAGTCAACTACCACATATTGTGAATATCAAACTTGTTAGAAAAGTAAATAAGTAGATTTCTTTTTGCATGTTGCCTTGGACAGGAGTCTATTCTCTCAAAGTATGTATTGATGCTCTATATCAGGGAAGAGATTACGTTTTGTTTGTTAAACATTACTTTCCATCGTAGATTGCAGATTAATCAATATGATTTTCAGTTTTGCATTGGATCAGCTGGTTAAGTCAACTTTAAGATATGAACATATTTATTGTTGTCGGCAACGATAATTGATAATTAAAGAAAATTTAAATGTTTCAAAACAGCCGCTTGCATTTGACAATGACACTTTGTATGCGGCTATTTGTACTGCTAACACTTAAAATGAGTACTTACCATGGCAAGAGTTTGCATACTTGAAAAAAAAATATATTTACATTACATCAATCAAACAGCTACTCTGAAACCATCAACATGTGAGTCTTTACAGAATGAAGATTACATAGTGTTACCTGGGACTTACAATTAGAATTCTTAGTCCCAGGTGTTATATAATCTAGAGAGCAATCTACTACTGCTCTAAAAAGATTTACAGGCAGTGTTTATTTTGAGGGTTCAATACTCAGCATCACATCAAATCAGTGTATTGAATATACACCCGGCATTAAAATACTTACAAAACTATTTACAACTATTTACAAAAATATGTTTTCAATCAATTTAATGTAATTTAAGTAATTCAAGATGTGTAGAACTTGGAAGATTTGAATTTTATGGACATATAAAAGGCTTATTTTTCACATAAGGTGCGATATATCTAATTTTTTCACATAAGGTGCAATATATCTTTTATCTATGAATTAGGTTAATAAATTTGTTTTGTAAATGAGACAAAATCAATGCACTTGCAATCAAGTTTATATTAATCGTGCGTGCATTGATTTTATCTCATTTTACTTGTTCACTTGCGACTTGAAATGCGCATTTATTAACCTATAATCTTCCACGTGCTTTCTGCGGATTAGTAATCTTTGTGCACTCCTTTGAATATCTATGCAAAGCATATATCTGTGGCAGCTTGTACATAGCTAGTTATATACATTTACTCAGTTATACCTTAGGCCTAAAAAATGTTTGTTTGCCCTCCTGTGGAAAAATTTGAATTTTGGGTCGGTCGGTCAATTTTTTTCTTCTAACACTCACATAAATTTTCATTTTTCATGTCATTCCAAGGATTTGGATTTTATCATGAATACCAAGCAGTGTAGGGCTTAATCAACGATCATGGGTCATTATTTTGAGGAGACACACATTTCATACACTAAACATGAACTTTTTACTGCTAAATTTTACATTTTCCTTGAAAATGGTGAGTTTTCATATTTTAGGTCTTTGAAGAAAAAAAAATACCCACCAAAAGAAAAGTTTTGGCATTTTTACGCAAACAAACAATTTTTTAGGCCTTATAAACTAAAACAACTCTGGTACCATCTGGTGCATATGATTTCACTTAAGTCAAAGAAGACACTAAACTTTGTTAATCTGTAATTATGATCTATAATTAATGTGAAATTCCTTTTACATGCATTTTATTGTTATATTGTTTTGATTATCTTATTTCAAAGTTCATAATTCTATTCTAGGGTTATTATCTGATACTGATAGATACAAATATTTTGTGTTTTTCTTTCAATTGAGTATTTACATTTATCACTTATCAAATCACATGTATCATAACTTGTCTTGATATTGATTATCATATCAGCTGTTCACGTGACAATATGATTAGATATTATTGAACTTAAGTGTCAAAGACCACTCAATTAAAAAAATAATAAAAAAGTTAACGGCCTTTTCACACAAACTTCTCATTATCAGGCATTATTCAAATGTAGCATCTGATTAAAAAGCTATTTATATTTTCATGTCAAATAGACTATAATGTAAATCTGAGATAATGATATAATCAAAACAAACATTTTGTAAGCAAGTTATGATTGGTGACACTAATTAAGACAACAAACTTACCTACCCCCATGCCTGGGGGGACTACTTAGTGCAAAAAGGGTTATGGGAACGTGCTGCAAATTCGGGTAGAAAAATCAGGCTCTTGTATTTCAGTCAGTCCTTTTTCTTTGCAAAATTTGTTTTTTGACAGGTTTTCTTTTCAAAATTTTCTAAACTCTGCACCAAATTGCACAAATTAGAGCATTTCTTTACAAAACTTTAAAAAAATTGTGCCAGAATAGTGTAAATTTGGGCAAAAACATGCAATATTAAATTTTGATTCAAAACTTTAGAAGATTTGGTGTATGGATGAGTGCATTTTTCTTGAAAATTTGTATTTAGATGGGTGGCTTTTCAAATTTTGCATAGGCACTTCCCTATAATGTTTCTCAAGGTTGTTTTTCATTTCAAACCGTGCCGTGTACGCAATTCTTAACACGCATGTCAACAGTGTGAGCATAAGCAAGCAAAATCAACAAATCACGCTCTGGCGTAAATAAGTGCATCAGTATGCAAAAGACCTTAACAACAAGCATCGACAAGAAAAAAACGGCGAACGAGTGAAAAACAACTCTTGAGATAGACTATACCCAAACCAAATTTCAGTACCCGCTCCCTCTGGGCCCGCCATGCAGATATACATTGAAGTGTCCATTTCCAACTTGATTAAGACTTTCAATATAGTAATTTATTTTGATAAAATGTCACTTTGTATTTGATACATATTAGGCAGTGAGACTAAAAACTGTATTAACAAAAACTTTGGATACTAAAGTTTATTTTTACAAATGTAAAATCAGGAATATAGTCGTTGTGTTTTCTGTAAGAATTTTTTGAAGTGATTCAAGTTTTCAAACGTATTTTGATTTGAATCACACCAAACAAAAAAACAAACAAACAATTGAATACAGGTAGGCAATGCATACGGGACAAAGCATATTTTCAGCCTGTTTGTTGGCATTTTTTTAACAAGACTTTTATGAAATAGATTTTTTTGACCATCTTAACCCATTTTAGTATTTTTAGTATTTTTTCTTTACAATTGTACTTCTTACAATGGTACTTTTCATGTGCTTTTGTTTAGCACTAGATTAGTCATAGAAGGGACTTTCACAGTATTTTTAAAAAAAAAACATATTGCTCTTGAGATGTAGTCAAATGGAGCAAAATTAATAATAGGTGCAATTTTTTTTCGGATCTCAAATTTCACACCACACTTTAAGCACAAATTGGATTGTTGTGTATGTTTATCATATTATTCTGAGCACAGAAGGGGTTATTGTTTGGCAGGTGTTGAATAGGACACCTGCAGGAGGTGAGTTGTACATCAGGGAGAGGAATGGGAGGGCTGGGTGTGTCAGGTTGGGGATAGGGTGAAGGAGAAGGTATGGAAAGGTTTGGTATGTCTGTTTGGGGAGGGGGTGCAGGGGTATTATGTGCAATCATTGGAACAAAATTGGGATGGATTTGATGATTTTGATTCACACTGGTTGTTTGTATGTGTGCAGCATATGGGTTGTTTGTGTGCGCAACATGGGCAACATCGGGTAGCTGAGCCTTTGCATTGTGGTTCGTATGATTGTAATTGGAGGGTGAGGAATGGTTTGGATGCATGTACGAATGAGGAACATAGCTGATTTGATTTGATGAAGGTGTTTGGAGGAATGGAAAGCTCTTATTACCACTGTTTGGACTGTCTGGAGTTGTAGGTGGTGATTCTAAATTAGTGGAAATAGTGCTTTCTGAGCCCCTCACTTGTTCATAGAGTCCATCAGGAGATTGACGGTTCATGTTATTTGAATTGAATTGTTTTCTCGTACGGTCCCGTCTACATTTAACAATTATCAAAAGAACAATCATAATCAAAATTATAGCAGTAGCGGCTAAAATAGCGATTGCCGCAAACTTCATAATAGAATTTTTAGGATGTGTTGGGCTTTTACGAGCTAAAATCTCGGTGTCATTTTGAAAAGTATCATTTGTCAGTGTAGCTGAGTAAGTTACTAAATCAGGAATGACACCATTTACTTCACTCACAACATTTATTTCACTCACAACATTGACATCATGTTGTGGCATAGTAGTACTATCACGTGGCATTTTGAGAATGACCGTCTTGGCTGGTTGGGTATTTGTTGGTGATGGATAAATGATTTTGTCACATGATAGAGTTTCGTTTGCCATGATATCTCGTACAAGCATTCCTGCAAAAGCTGATGGCGTTGTGCAAGTAGCAGGCTCCGTAACTTCAGAATGGAGTTCGTACCAGATGAGAAGGCTATTGATATCAGAACAGCTGCAATTAAGTGGATTATTACTTAAGATAATGTTTGAAATATGAAGAATGGCTGATGAGACGTTTGCTACTGATTTTATGGAGTTGTTACGCATGTCAAGCGTCTCAAGATTAGGAAGATGAACAAAATCGATGGCGCCTTTTTCAATGGTATGAATAGCATTGTATGAGAAGGTGAGGCGTTTTAAAAACAGCATGTTATTGGAAAGGCCATTAGGGAGGATTGTGAGGCTGTTCTGCTTGATATCTAAGTACTCCAATCGTATCAGTCCTTGGAACATATCACTTGAGAGGCTTTTCAGACGATTATTGGCCAAGGTCAGAATCTGAAGATTCTGAAGTTCCTTAAAGAGATTTGATGGAAGTGTAACTAAGGCATTATCACTTAAAAACAACCTCAGCAGAGCTTTCATATCATCAAAGGCATTCGGTTGGATTATATTCAATTGTGCCAGATTAAGATAGAGTTGTCTCAGATCTGTCAAACCTGCCAGAGCTTCACTCAGAATTATCTGGATAGGGTTGTTTTGAAGAAACAGCTGCTGGAGGGAACCACATTCTGCAAAAGCCCTTGGAGTGATGTTCCTGATTTGGTTTCCATCCAAGTAAAGATATTTTAGATTTTTATACTTGGACAGTGATGTTGGCCCAATATACTGCAAGTCATTTTTTCGTAGATCGAGGTACTCTGCGCTGCTGCATTGTGGCGGGATCTTGACCAGGTCTTTGTTCTTGCAGTCTGCATAGTCTGCAGAAGGTTCATAAGCGCAACGAGTTTTGTTACAGAAATTATACTGGTTCAGTTCTTCTCCGATGGCGAGAAAGATGAAACATGTTTCTCCAATGAGGATTGGCACACCAATCAGGATGCAGAATCTCATTGTGTTTGGTCGGTAGTGTTTCCAACTTGATCTTGTCAAAGATACGAATCAAACTTAATGTCTGGATTCTGAAAATGAAAAAAAAAAGGTGACAATTTTGTTCAAATTTGATATCCAGATATAAACCCTAAACCATTTTATCATTGTAACTGAAAAGCTGGTTTCAGAGTGGTTGTCAATTTTTTAGGTAAAGCTGTTTGCCGATGACCACGCCCTCCAGGCCACGCCCTCCAGGCCACGCCCTCAGAATTCAGAATGGCTGGGAAGCAATGGAGTTTGCATTTAGGTCTGTCGGGGTGATGAATAGTTGTGAAAATTTGAATTTACTGTTCATGACATTCAAATTTTTGAACAAAAACTATTACAATAATTTTGCAAATGAGTCATTTTGGAGCGAGACAGCTATATCTGACTTGTAGCAAATACAAATAATGAAGTGACTTGGCAACTAGCTTTTAGGAACTATGCTCCTCCCATCCCATATGTCAAACTGGTACAGTGGAACCTCGTTAACACAAAATTTGTTGGCACAAAAACCTTGATAACACAAATTGGGTGTTGGGTCCCAAGTACTGATTTCCTGATGTGAATTCAGTTGGATAACACAAAAAACTGATAACACAAACTAAACTCTTTGATTACTTCAAAAGAGAGATTGGCACTGAGTACCTTTGATCAGCAGGGTATATTTAGACATCAGGTAATTCCGTTGTGTTATTTTGAGATACACATGTACATAAAGAGTGATGATCCTTCTGCTTTGATTCAAAATATTCCTGCTCGGTTCCCATTGGAATGGTTGTTACAACTGATCAATATGGCTTTTTTTAATGAGCAATTATTGTCAACTTTTGGAAATCCAACAATATTCTCATAATTTGCCAGGTTGACATTTATTGTGACATTTTCTTTAAGAAACTCAGCTCTCATGGTTACTTTATTACTTATTTGCAACTAAAAATAGAAATGATTCATTTTCATCATGCATGCAAAATTGTGTTGTTTTTATTCAGCTTTTGGTATTAGATCAATTAGAAACAATTATTTTTTATTATGCTTTGTTAATTTCACAATTCTTGCACATGATTTAGGGATGTTGTTTCACTTTGAACTTGGGAATAATAGTACCAACAGTTATGAATTGGAAAATCCCAGGTTCTCGAAATAAATGCATTGTGTGTAAGTTGTAAACAACTTCATAATGCATGTGTGTAGTCATAGGGGATATATCCCGGGGGGGGGGGGGCACTTAAGTATAATGTTGCAGGCATAGCGTGACCACAGTTTTTCAAAACACCCCCTGTAGGGTGATTGTTTCTGAAGCCAAAATATACCCTTTTTCCCCCATTCACAACCTAAATCGAGAATTTACTGTTATCATTTTGGCACTAGGTCTAGGGTTTGAAAAAGTACCCTATTTCTTGAAAATGAGCTAAAATGGCTGCTTTTGATACTCTAAACTGTATCACCTGATACACCCTTCTGTCCTAAAAAACAACCATAATTCACCTTTTTCTGGGTCATGCTATGCCTGCAGCATTTTATCTGAATGCCCCCCCACTCTGAATGAGACCTTCATAGGGGACACTTTTATAGTGGTGAGGCCTTTTTTGTGTTTCTAATGAATCTCAATCATTTGATCATCACTGTTTTAATTTCTACCACAGATGAATCACTGTGCAGAGGGTTTAATATTGTTGTCTAAATTTTGATTCAGTATATGATTCCAGTTTTTATGAGCAAGAATACAATTTAACGTGTCTGGTCCATGATAGATCTGACTGAAATTTGCTGGTAAAAATTGGCATTTTTTGAGCTTTTTGGGAAAAATTAGTACAGGGGAGCTTTTTGGGAAAGATTAGTACAGGGGTCTATGGGAAATGTGGCCAAAGTAAGAGAAGAGATCAACGTCGGCCCATGAGCCTCTGCGCCCGATTGGAAAACCCATTTTGCTTTAATTTTTTTCATCAAACTCTTCATAATATAATTTATCTAAATATAACAGAAATTAACAGATTTCCCCAATTTGGTTTCCAATTTTGCGCCTTGCGCAATACACAATTCTATAAGTATTTTAGACTTCCCCCAAATTATCAGTTAGACGCGGTGGTGTAATGGTAGAATTCTCGCTTCACGTGCACGCGTCTCAGGTTCGATTCTTGCTTCGGCCTATTATCTTACTTTTTTTTTTCTTCATTTCTTTTCTTTTTATTTCAGTTATATCCAATCATTTTCTTTGACTTTTCACTCTCTATGATGTAATTCTTCTTTTTTTTTTTTCATTCTTTCTTCTTTTTTTTCAGAGCTACTGATAAAATGCTAATTTACGGTATTATAACACTTCGCGCGGTAGCAATACCCGATAGCGAAAAACTGGCATCTTCGGATGATCCGTGTGTGTTTATTAGGAGTACAATTAGGAAACCTGTCATAAAATAATGTTAGGAACATTTATCTCCTTATGGGTATATGTCACAAACCTTAATTGTACTCCGATTACAACCACAGTGAGCTTCTGAAGTTGGCCAATTTTGACAAAAACGCAATGTATTTCAATGGAACAAATTAGCGATATTTGAGTTTCTGTATAAGAGATTGGAAATCCCGAAAAGGCTGTTGGGCCGACGTTGATCTCTTCTCTTGGCCAAAGTGATATTATTTAGTGTTGATTCAAAAACTTCCCACTGAAATTTGGTGTCTATTTTTTCACAAAATTTGCGCAAAAGTATGTTCTTTTAATTAACAAAATAAAAAATGTGGGGTCACTGACCTATTTTTCACAAAAAATGGAAAAAAAATTTGGGCTTCAAAACACTATTCTGCATATACTGCGCATGCATGTTGCTGTACTTGTGAAATCAAAACAAGTGTGTACTAGTACGTGTGGACCTTA
>JXSR01S022725.1:29920-44500 GCA_000969725.1 Ophiothrix spiculata
CCCCCCCCCCCCCACCCACCCACATACAAACACATGACAAATACAATTTAGATACCCAGGTAATAAATCAATGTTTTTATGCTTATCTTGTCATTGCATCAAGTAAACCAATTGTATGTATCTATCATCAAGTCTATTTTCAATTATACTCATGTTCATGTTCACGTTCACCTGACCTGAAACCGGATTTACAGGATCAAATGTAATTTCTTTGAACAAATTGTTAAATGATCTATCATTGTCGTTGATTATCACCTAAACTCAGAAAAGTTAATTCAATAGGCCTATATAGAAAGGATAAGAAAGATATATTTGACAAAAGTAGAAATAACATAAAAGAAATTTAAAAAAAAAAAAACCAGACAATGGTAAAGTCTTGATTCTTCAATATTTGTCAGATCTGGGTATATATCACCAAAAATGAAAGCGTTTGATTATGCATTCTTCTTTTGAAGGAAATGAAAAACATTCTTTGAAATTTTGAGGATTTGAAACTGGAATTACAAAATTTGGGAGATGTTTGCTGGGATATATAACGTTTTTGACACGTTTACTTATATCGCTCATAAACATTTCCTGGAAAAGAGGAAGACCTTTGTATGCTGGTATATCCAAAGTATTTCCCATCCGTTGGTGCCTCCCCTTAAAAAAACACCCTTCCAATATGAATTTTACGTTGAAAGTCTGGTCAATAATAAAGCATGTAAAAAAGGACCAAAATACAAAAAAAAATGAAAGTCGGAAGAACCGTTTCAAAATGGCGGCCGAACAAACATTTTTCATGCCGCGTCAAAAATTTTCCCGCCAAAATTACAAGGGAAATTTAGCCACATAAAAATCATGAAAGTAATAAATTGCGATAAGATATCAAAACTTTGATTCAACCTGTATTAGCCTATGTATGGTCTTATGGCCTTAACATTTTTATTTTCACAATACACATGTTTCTAAATCTCCACTTTCCTATAATTTGCACGCGATCCAATTGGCTCCTCAACCACCATGCACCTCAACCACCTGATCCATCTTCAATCCTTTTTCAGGTATAACTTAAGTAATCAAAATCATGAAAACTTCCCGTCTTACATATAAATAAAGTATAGATAGACCTGTCATATTGTACCAAACTTACTCCAATAAATAAATAGGTTTTAACAAAATTACACAGATTTTCACCAATTTTGAAGGTAATATGTAATAGATCCATGAATTTGATGGATCTACTTCTGATATAACTTGCAAGCCCATAAGGAGCATTTGTCCTTGGGCTCTATTTTGCTAATAAAGTTATTTTACCTTCACTTGTGCAGGCAATATAAAAAACTACCTGCACAAAATGAGAGTAACTTGCAGTGCCTTGGTGCACATGCAAACACAACAAAAATACACATTCAGCGTACCCAGGTAAATATAAATCAATATTGTTATGCCTATAATTATATTGTTATTCCATTCCAATTGTGTTGGTCTATCAAGTTTATTTTCAAATATATATTCATGTTCATAAACTTTATTCAACGGACCTGAAACTGGATTAACAGGATCAAAGTTTCCCAGGTATTATTGATTTGAACAAATGTTATATCTATCATGGTCATTGATTATCCTTTAAACTCAGAATTTCAAGAGAATTCAATAGAAAGAACAAGAAATATATATTTGAAAAAAAAATAATGTAAAAGAAATAGACAATGGTGGACTTGAGTCTTCAACATTTTTCAGGTCCAGGTATATATCACCAAAAAATCAAAGTATTTGATTTTTTCTTTTTTTGAAGCAAATGAAAAACATTCTCAGGATTTAGAACTGGAATTACAATTGGGAGATGTTTGCTTGGTAATATAACGTTTTTGACACCTTTACTTGTATCGCTCATAAACATTTCCTTGAAAAGAGGAAGGCCTTTGTATCCAAAAGAATCACAGGACTCTTAACTTAAAAGTTGAAACTTAACATTGAACGTGACATTGTTTTACCTCCTTTCAGCTAGTAATATAGATATCTTTGGGGGATCTAAGACAGGGCTTCTCATATTTGAGACCAGTGAGCCAAATCCACATAGAAATGTCAGCTGAGACCTATGACATACAGCAAGGCATAGAATAAGGATATAAGTCACAAACTGGTCCTATTTTTGTTTCACATTAAGGGGTTTTCTCAGAGATGCAAAATCTCCATTGATTTTCTTTCAAATTTAGTTTTTGGTAGATTTATTTGTGCTGATAACGAATCTAAAATAAAATAAATATGTCACCGTGCTTGTTTTTGACATTTCAAAAAGTACATATTTTCCACTTGATTTACAACCTTAAGTATAGGGAAAGCTCCAAAAAGTCAATCATTGCGTGCTTGTAAAATAGTAAATGCTCCATTGATTTTTCTAATTTTTACATATGTTTAAGCGCTTTTTGTGCACTTCAAAATACTGAAATTAAAAAATAGAATCACTGTGTTAGTTTTCAAGACAATTGACAAAAGCGGGCATTTTTTCTAGAAAATTTAATTACTTTGATGGTACATTTGCGTGTGCATAATTTTCCGTGTATATATAACACTGCGATTAGGCATGTGATTAATCAAACGCGTTAGTAGCGTGGCTGAGTGGTTAGAGCGTTGGACTCATAATCAAATGCATTCGTCTGTTGTGGGGTCGAGTCCCGGTCTCCTTGTTTCCTTAAGCAAGAAATTTTGCTCCACTTGCTTCGTGCTTCGGAGGGCACGTAAAGCCATCGGTCCCATCTGAAGTGTTCCTGACACACTGTCGGATGTAAAAGAACGTCACGGGCTAAGCTATGGCCGTTCGAAATAAGAGTAGGGGAACCTTACCGGGCAACCGTGACCGTATGTCAAAATATGTCATCTACTCTAGGACCAGACTGCATAGTCACTATACCTTCAAAAGTATATCATCTCTCTTGGACCAGAGAGCTCATCTAGATGCTGAAAAGGCTTTGATGAGAATAAGCGTAGAAGTAGAAGTAGTAAAGCATGCGTTCAGTGTGCATTGAAATTTTCGCACGCAGAACGGATGCAAACATTTTTTTTATTTTTTACTATTTATGATAAAATTGCTATCCTGCATTCATAAGCAACTGCATCTCTGAGAAAACCCCATAAAACATAGGGCAACCATGCCACTTTGCATTCAACTGAATGTAACTTTTATTGTGCACAGGAAAGCATATTTTTCAAAGATTTTGATTTTTACTAAAAAAGCATATTTATATAGGGTGGGTAAAATTTATGCAAGGTGCAAAATAAAAAAAATATGTATTTTGGTCAACCAACTTTGGGACAATGTGTCCAATTTCAATAAATATTGATTGAAGGATGTAAGATGGCCTTCTATGAAATAATAAATTTGGTGTCCAGCTTCATTTTTGTTAGATTATAGAGGATGATCAAAAAACTTGTAACAATTGATAATGTTTTGGACATTTATCAGTCATGCTTTTTTTCTTGTGTAAACCACTTTAAAATAATCAGCACTATCAGATTTTTCGTCAAATTTTGTTTTAGAAAATATCCTTTAGCAAGTATGTCAGCAAGATATGCCATTTTAAAGTTTTTGAGTGTATATGCATTTAACCACATAAAGTCATTATTAAAGTAATAAATTGCAGTAAGATGTCAAAACTTTGATTCAACCTGTATTAGATATGTATTTTCTTGAACTATATACAAAATATAATGGCCTTATCAGTTTTATTTTTCACAATACACATGTTTATAAATCTCCACTTTCCTAAAATTTTGCATGTAATCCATTTGGCTCCTCAACCACCGTGCACCTCAACCACCTGATCCATCTTCAATCCTTTTTATTTTAATTTAAGTATAACTTAAGTAATCATAATCATGAAAATGTCCCTTCTTAGATATAAACAGAGTATAGATAGACTTTTCATATGGTACCAAACTTACCCCAATATATTTAAGCAGTTTTAGCAAAAATACATATTTTTCACCAATTCTGAAGGCAATATGTAACAGATCCATGAATTTGATAAAGCTACTGCAAGCCCACAAGGAGTGTTTATACTTTGGCTATAGTTTGCTGTCTGTTCCTCACTGGCCCATATGAGCAAATGTTGAAAACCCCTGATTTAAGATAGCATGAGCCTGTACTAGTACATGAAATTCACAGAATTGCCATTGCATGATAATGTTCATATGCATTTCCCAACATGCACTGCTTTCTGCAACTATTAAGAAATCAAATGTGATTGTCCCTAGTTCTCACAGTAATTTGAGACAATATTGGTAAGAAAAACGGTGATTTTGTGCATTCATGCGGCAGTGGGAGCAGGGCTGTTAATTGAGATACAACAAACAGAATTGTCATTGCATGATTTATCCCAGTACAGCTCCCAGCATGCACTGTTTCTAGCAACTATTAAGAAACTTAAATATAATTGTCATTGTTTTCGCAGTAATTTGAGACAATATTGGTAAGAAAAACAACAACAGTGATTTTGTACATTTTGACATACATGTGGCAGTGGGGCAGGGGTGTTGATTGAGATACAACAAACTGAATTGAAATTGCATGATGTGTTTCTGTGCAGCTCCCAGCATGCATTGTCATCTTGCAACATATGAATCTATGATATCATTGTGTTTTAATCATATTTCTGGCATTGTAGATTTCAAAAAACAAAACAAAAAAAGGAATTTATCCATTTTTGCATATATACAGCATGAGTCAAAATGAAGTTGACCGAGATTCAAAACTGTATAACAAAAGATCTATTGATATTTAAAACAATTGTTTAGCCTTTTGGAAATGTGCAGAATCTTCTGCTTATTCTAAAAAAGAATGAAGCAAATCGGTTAATCCTAAGAGAAGTTATGCCTGTTTTAGTAAAAAAACTCATTTTACAAGCTGTCCACGGAATTGATGTGCGAACAAAATGCAAAGTAAGTACTTCAGCTATGCAGTCACCTGTTACTAATTCCGTGTCTTTCTTCGGCCAAGATTGATGCAGTTTGGGACTTTAATTCGATGACCTACGTCATTTTGTTGTCGGCAAAGAATATTCTAAGCAAAATATTCTATACGATAGTGGAATCTGGACTGGGCCTTATAGAGTTATCAACCCAAATTAATTGCACATAATGTAAATGTTTCCTGTCATATGGGTACAAAATGTCTTCCAAAATCCAAAAATATCCTAAATAGGGCGAAGTAAAATTGTTTCAAAAGTTACTAATTTTGAACGCAATGTGATAACAATGCTGCAAACGTGAATAAATGTGAAAGACATGTTTGCATGGGCTTTTTTGATAATAATTAGGAACTAAAATACAAAAATCATGTTTTAATGTTATATAAATATATCCTTAACCATTTCACTGCTGTACTATACCAAATTAATGATATTTGTAACAATCTGTGAAACTCCTCTGAATTTCAAATCAAAAGTTACCTTAAAATAAAGCAAGCATGTAATAAAAAGGTGATGGCATATCAAAGTAACCACAGTTTGTAAAAAATATAGTTTAGACACTAGTATATAAAATGAAAAACGTACATATCGACTCTTACATGTAAACAAGTTGAAATTTATGTTTACCTTTGGTGTGTTTATATCGTAGCTGGTTCCAGTTGTCTATGTTTCAATTATGTTGGTAGTCCAAGTTTCTTGAGCTGTATCATCTGTACTTGAATCACATCCAGATAGTTTATAATCAGAGATTTGACTGCACAAAAGTGTCTTGAGTAAGGCATATCCAGAAAATGTTTGGTGCAATGTTTCTGAGTTTTTGGTAACATAAGTACAAATTGATGGACAATTGTATATGATTATGTAGATGTTGGTTTGTAAAGATGCTAGAAACCTATTGTGTAGATGATAATGATGATGCTATGCTACTTGATTTTTAATACCGGATCCTCTCATACTTGCATGCAAAAGCTGTTATTTGCAAGGTGCCCTGCTTCTGTCAAGATTTTTGCCAGAACAAAACTTGAGGATTATTTCCAGGGCCCAGCCAGCCAGGTATATGAAATCCTGGTTCTGACAACTATCCCAAGCGCTGCCTGATTGCCGTCTGTGGAGCTAAACTTTTGACATGAGTGAATATAGTGTGAAAACAATGTTGGCTCTCTACCAAATTCATTTTGCGCCCAACAAAAAGATCAACGGTCACACACTGGGACTTTTTTCAAAAAAAGCTAAATGTAGCAATACTTGTATATGTTTGAATGTCAATAGGTTATAGAGGGGCGGGTACAGCCAGGGCTCAGACAAATTGTAGATAACAGGCAATGGTGTGTACAGTGCCTGGGCACAGAGTAAGTAGTGAAAAATACATTGGAAATGCACAGGAAAATTGTGTAATTGGCGTTAAGAAATGCACAAGAATAGTGTGTATTTATTTATGTTTTACATTTTTCTCATTTAAGTGAAGCAATGCATTACAATTTAGAATCCCTGGTTCAGGCTTTGCATTTGTAATATTCAGTATGTTTTAATTATTATAGATGGTCAATTCAGTATTTATAAGTATCTTTTGTTTATTTCCTTTAAAATTATATCAGATTATTGTTCAGAACTGTGATCTTAGAATACTCTATAATATGAATGCTTGCTTGTTATTAGGGCCATATGAAATGTAAATCATTCCAATTAAGAAATGTTGATAAATTTAATTAAAAGATTTATTTCTATTTTGGAAAGTAAAGAATTATATTGTACGAAGGTGTATTTAAATCCGGGTCGGCCATTACGCAGACTGGTCCTCTGTGTAAGGGTATTAAGGGGTAAGAGTTACGGTTAGGTATTACGTTAAGTTTTGGTGTTAGGATTTAGGGTTATGATAATTTGCCAGTCTGCTGAATGTCTTGAGCAAACCAGTGCCAGTCTGCTGAATGTCTGAAGCAAACCAGTCTGCTCTGTCTGCCCAGTCTGCTCTGTCTGCCCAGTCTGCTCCAGTCTGCTAATGGCTAAACCGTATATAAATCTTGGTCTCCTTTGCAAGACCTGTGAATTTTGGGATCACACATACCTGGGAATGAACTTTTTAGTTGAAGTTGTTTTGAACTTTTTGACAGATGTTTACATAACACAAAATCAGTTATTTTGAAATTGGGTGTAATGTAAATGCATATTATCCCAGGCATGATAAAACACAGAACCAAAACATTGTTTTGTCACTATATGTTTTACCTTATTGGTAGTGTAATATTGTTTCGTGCATGTTTCTTCTTTCTGCTGACAACATTTGGATGTCTTTTTGTTCTCATTTCTTTAACACTTAAGTGCATAAGGGGGGGGGGGTCCTTATGGACCCATGATTTTGTTTTTCGCGGGAAGCGCGAAAACGCAACATAACCCAATAAAGCCGTTTTATGTAATTGTCAGGGTAGGGGTTGCGCATGTTTTGGTGCAAAAAAATTCAAATCGGTTGCAGCGTTTTTGAGATAATTAGAATAAACTGGTAAAATGATGGCACTGTTCAAATTTTGATTTGTCTCTTAAACCGTAATGAAACAACTTTTTCAAGCACTAACGGGATTCTAAAACACCTTGTGCACTTAAGTGTTAAAGGGGCGTTGGACAAGTTCAGCATCATCCCCAAACATCATCTGAAGTATTAGCCGTAATAATGATAGCATGCAAAGTTTAATTGTCAAATTCAAACCCTATATATCAAAATATTTAGATACTCTTTTATTTTAATTATCGTTGTTGACAACGATAAATACTGCACCCTATAGTATAATTTTTAAAATCATCTTTTTAAGGAGATCTAATGCGAACTCCAAATTTCTTTGATTTATCTGCAATCTATGATGTGAAAGGAATGTTTTATAAACAAATCGTTGTCCCTTTCTTGATAATAGCATCAATATGTTTAGAGAATAGCCTCATACCCAAGATCAACAAACAAAATAAAATTCAAATTTTTGACTTTTCAAAAGGTTTCGATCAATATTTCTTGATATCTGGTAATACCGTATTGTTCCTAATAATCGCCCACCGGGCAGCAACATTTCATGACGGGTGGGCGATTATTAGAGACCAATTTACCCGGGCATAGCGGGGACTTGACCGGGGCCGTAATATTGAAATTTGTAACGGCCCAGTTACAGCCCCGAGTACTGTTTCTTGTTACTAGCGATTGTTGGTTAAAGCTTATGCAGCTATCAAATGCATCCCCTGCCCCCTACTACCCGGGCATAGCGGGGACTTGACCGGGGCCGTAATATTGAAATTTGTAATGGCCCCGTTACACCCCCGGGTACAGCCCAGCAAGGCTTCTGTTACGGCCCCGGTCAGTCCCTGCTCCTTGACCCAGGCACATGGCATGAGTCACAGGATTAAGCATTAGTTGTTATAAATATTGATAAAAATTGTTTAAGTTTAGTCCAGTTTACATGGTTTGTATCAGTATGATGTTGATCCCCAGTCGGATTCAGTTCCTGTCCTTAAAAACAACATGAATATAGTCCCGGGGAAGTTTCCTGGCATTTTTTAGTGGCAAAACGTCCCCGCATACGCCCTGGGTATGCCCCGGGTATGCGGGGACCTAGTTTTCTATCAATCCCCAGTCAGATCCCCGCCTACTTCCCCGCTATGCCCGGGTACCGGGGGGCCGGGGATGCATTTGATAGCCGCATTAATGATACACGAAAATGCTACAAAATTGAATGATTTTTAACACTTCTTTTTGAAATTTTTTGGGGTGGGCGTTTAATAGAGAATGGGCAATTAATAGAAACAATACGGTAACTGTTATTTTCTAACATATGAAGCAGTGTTTCCGCTAAGGCCGTATGGCGCGCCATTGGCGCAGGAGCGGTGAAAATTGGCGCAACGAGTTTCTGAAAATGTGTGAGAAAGATATTTTTCAGCTTTATTGAGCCAATTTTCAGCCACAGCTCATGATTTTGGCGCAATCACCTCTCAAACTTGCTCGAATTGGCTCAAGCTCAAAAACCTTAGCGGAAACACTGATAGGAAGTAATAATTTAATAAATAAAATTTTGTCTAATGCCCACGTGACCTCAGGTGTTTCTCCAATCCCTGGACGCTATCACCCCACCGTAGGTCAATGTGCTCAGCACGACAAAACACTAACTCGGGTAACCTAAATACATTTCGCCTTGTATTGTGTATTGCCCTGTAAGGATATTACTCGAAATATCTCAGCCAAAAAAGATCACCCAGCGAATATGACTACGCATACAGGAAGATAACTTGTATAAGTATAAATTTCTGTCATTGTTTTGTCAATCAGGATTCTATTATGGTTTTATTGGTCAATTTTGTGGAAAAATTATTTAATTCATGACGTATCATCCTGGCTTTATTATTATTCAAACCCGTCCCATGTTGCTCTTCGATAAAGTTGCACTGGGCTAGATACAAATTTACACACAGTGCAAATGTGAGTATAATGGGATCAGGTTTCACTGCTGGCTTTGTCATGCATGCTCAGTGCATACAATACTGTATAAGTGAATATTTCGCGCTACATTTATTTTCGTGCTTTTTGCGCTCAATTCTCCAAGCGCGAAAATAAATGTAGCGCAAAAGGTTGTATTTATAGAGCGCCGCACGTTAAAAAATTCACAAGCGCGAAAATAAAAGCGCGCAAAATGATTCAAAATAACACAAAATTAGGACTTGTTGACTTTTCAGCTCAGGTTAGTGTCTCCAGAGGATGGTTTTTCCTTTTTAATTCTAATTTGCCCTTAAAGTTAATTCGTTTTTTAGAATGTACTATGTGTGGATCATATTTGATATTTTTATGCATTTTTTTCAATGCAAGTTTCTTTAAATAATTTTTACTATCGCAATAAAATGAGAAGCGACATTGCTAATTGCTGTGTATTGGAACATCGGACGAGACCCGGGATGTGTTAATGGGTGAATCAGGAGTAATATTTAAGCCTTTTTAATACCATTGAACATAAGCACCATCAGGTTACAGACCTATGTGCTCTGTAGCCAGACCCGCCCCTAATCCACCATATCTTACTACTGTTACGCCGTGGATGCGATCTTTCCGTATCTTGTCGACATCGCGTTTACGGCACTCTACCTCGATGATACGGCAGCTTACATTGTTTTTTGACGTGTACTTGTTGCTTAATTGAAAGTACGCTTGCACACTGACAGCACGTAACCCCAATCAGCATCAGGCTTCAAGTGTGTGCCGTGGATGCGGTGATGGGACGCCCGATGATGCGATCAAAAAGTGTCAATTTAGAAAGACAATGTTAATGTTTATTGGTCGTTGAGTATGATTTTTACCATAATTATTAATGTCAGAGGAACAGTTTCATATTCGGCGAGCATGATGAGGCTGTTGCAACTCAACTGCCAGGCCAATGCATATATAATTCGCTGCGCATTTAGGCATACATTGTTGACACTGTGACTGTTGTTATAGCCATAATAAGCTTAATACGTGTTGTGTAATGATCTATATGTATATGGCCTTTTCAATGCGATACATATAACTTATTTTCTCTTATATTATTAGCTTCATAATAAATAATTTTGATCTTTATTTATGATTCAAACTAACTGTTGAGAGATGGCAAACTTTATTTATAATACCAAGCTTTAATCTGATGTACTATTCATTTTCACGTTTTTGTTTTTGTTTTTTCATTGATACCCAAGCCATGTTTATGTAAGAAGAAATTTAAAAGGCGCTGATCCAATCAGTCTATGAGTTGGCATGGCATGGCAGATCTCAGGCATGTGCACAGCAATTACAATAAACCAGACGATGGTGGCCGCGCAATAAATTGCATGTTTACTCACGGTCTGTGGTTTGCTTGTGTGTTTACTCAGATTTGATGGGTGTTCATCCGTGGTATCGCCCGTATATTTCAATGCGTAAATAAAAAGAAAAGTAGTCTTTAAAATAATCAGAATATCTCTTTAGTTTTCTATAGTTGAAGTCCCAACCACAACGGTTTTGAAATTTGCATATGTTTAAAATAAATTTTTTGAGCTTAACCTAAAATTCAGGTTTTTTGAATGGGAGTTTCAAAATCTGATGACGTCATGTCCTACCCCTTGCAATAAAACGGCCTCGCAATTACGGCACAGGAAGTTTTAGACACATGCAGCACAATTAAACCCAGCATCGCAGTTACGGCACAGGGTGACGGATGTTAAATCAAATAGAAGAATCTTTTACAGGTATTGACTATGTATTACTGGCTGAATATAGCGCACAATTATACAGATCAATGGGAGGCATATATTATACTGTAAAATCATTCCTTTTGCGAACCTCGCAATCACGGCACGCTCTGCCGTATCCTCGATGCCGGTACAGCCTCGCAAATACGGCATAACACTACCACACCCCTACGACCATTGCATATCTGGGTTTCTGACCCAAACAGTAGCTAGTATAGGGAATTTTTGTGCTGTGCAGATGTTAGTGGGGAAAATGTGACTCAAGAGCTTAAAACCGGGGCTTAAAAATACACACTCCTTCAAAGAAGGCTTAATTGGATATTGATGAAAAATTATAAGTTCGGCAAAGATCTTATTAGGTTCCCAGTCCAGGTTACCAGGAGCAGTAGGAACAACTGACAGTTGTGTACAAGTGTCATATCTGTTTTTCTTTTTGCTTGAATGGTTAAAATGCAGACTGGTCCATGATAGATCTGCTCGAAATTTTCTAGTAAATATTGGCATGAATGATATTTTATCGATGTAGAACCAATTTTTATAATAAAAATTTGGGGTCACCGCACTCGTTTTTGCATGCGAGTCAGTTTAAAAACAGCATTTTTGGAGGTTTTTTGTCGAAAATTAGTACAGGGGTCTATAGGAAATGTGGCAAAAGTGACATTATTTAGTGTTTTTAAGCCTTTTTAATACCATTGCGCAAGTTCATTTGAAAGAATGGTTTAGGGTTTGTAACATACCAATCGAGGATTCTTAGTTAAAAACTTCAATTTTGATAGAGGTGACTTTGAGGATGAAAAGTGGATCATGAATTGCACCTTAATTTTAATGTAATTTTTTTTTAAATATTGGAATCTAAACACAAATGTCTATGAGTGGTTATTCTCTCATTTTTATAGATTCGTCATAATCTTTTGAATATTGCCAAAAATATGTCAAAAGTTACACTTTTTGAACCATTTGTGACAGTTTGTAAAGAAAAAAGAGGATAAACACAGAAATTTGAGAAATTGCAATTGTGGCTTGGTAAACTTGTGTTACTCTAAATTCCCCTTCCACCTTGCATGGGATTGGTTGTATGTGTAAGTATGGCTTGTTTACTTTCAAAAGTAGCAGAAGATTTCATTGCATCAATGGGGAATTCCCTTTAATGTAACGTGACGATTAACATTGGATACACATTTGACTTCAATAGAAATTTACTCATTATTTGCAAATAATAGGCAACCTTTTTAAAGGTATAGGATCTGAACACATTCTCACCCAGAAGTAGTGCATTTTGTGATGTTATTTTTAAAGTCCATATTTTTATGATTATAAATCTATAATTTCACCTTCCAAGTTCTTTATAGCTATATGGAGATATGACATAATATGTTAAATAAATTGGTAGACTTATTTTCTATTTCTAATGTATTTACATAACAGCCTCATCCTGAGAGTTGCACACTTGGCCTACCAAGTTCGTCTACCACTGCCCTCCACCTGCGGTGTCAGTCAAAAGTATGCCTAGTCCCATCCTAGGACCTTGATTTTTTCCGGGTTACTATCCACAATATCCACTATCACATACCACTTTACTAGAAAGCCGAGTTCTACTTCGGGGTAGGTAGTAAAGTGACTTTCTAGATCACTGGACTTGGTAGTTATAATATCCCTCATGTTGGTTTGTGTCACCCGAAAATAAGGGTTCTATTAATCAAACTAAAGAATGCCCACAGTCTCCAGTCACCATTGGTAGATATTTTGCACTATATACTGTATTAATCAATTAAAGTGTGTTGAAACGTCATTGTTTTAAATAGTTTCAATCACCTTGATAAAAACCTGTAACTAGTTTGTTTGATAAAAGCTATTTACGGGTTTTGAAAGACTATTTATAGGTTTTGAACGACAATTTATAGGTTTTTACGGCTATTTATAGCCGCGTTTGAACTAAGCTATTTATAACTGTGTTTGAACTAAGCTATTTATTGCCATGTTTGAACTAAGCTATTTATAGCCGCATCATTTTTCAATCACCTTGATAAAAAACTGTAAATAGTTTGTTTGATAAAAGCTATTTACGGGTTTTGAAAGTCTATTTATAGATTTTGAACGACAATTTATTGGTTTTGAACTAAGCTATTTATAGCCGCATCATTTACCTTAGGCCCCCCACAAAATTGTTTGGTTGCCCTCCACAGCTTTTTTCAGAGAGGGTCGGTCGGTCGTTTGTTTGTTGTTGTTTTTTTTTCATTTTTTTTTTCAATACTCCTCCACCGACCTCTAGGTGGATCGACAGCTTCAGCCTTCATAACTTCCCCTGAGACATCCAAATCAAAACAAACAAATACCTCTTGTAGTGATTGTGACATCCTGAACGTTTTGAGGGTTGATAGAAGGCGTGTAGACCCTCTTTTCACCTGCACAGCCTAACCAACTTTCTGTTCATTGGCGGCCGACATGTTTTTTTGTGTATTTTGGTAAGTTTTGCATATTTTTTAAGAAAAATAAAAAAAAATCAGTAAAAAATAGTTTGGGTCAGGCTGAAAAATAGGGTCGGTCTGTGGAGGGCAACCAAATATTTTTTTTTTGGCCTTGTATGCGAAGCTTCTTTCACACACAGACTTACAGTCGATGCGTGAAAGTAGCTTCGCATATCAAACTTACGCGCATTACTTATTATGATTAGCATTTTGTTTAATTATTAAATTAGGCCATTGGGCACATACAAAATGGTCCTTCGGTGACTAAAATTTGGCTATTTTAGTCACTTCAGGTCCATAGTTTTAAACAGAGATCTTCAAGTCAGTATATATTTGTATACCATTGCCCTCATGAGCAGTAAATATTTACTGTTTGCCACAAAGGAGCCATAATGTCATTTTTTAATGACACTTTTTTACATATCTGAAAAGACCATGTTGTAAGGATTAAGAAGACAACTTTTAACATCAAATAAATAAACATCATTTTCAACCCTCAAAGTGAAAATACCTGTGTCCCATTTTATCAAGGCAGTATTTATAAACCTTCAATCCATAGAAAGAAGATGTTATGAATGCTTAATTAAATTTGTGTAACCAAATACACATTTTGTGGAATGATTATTCTATTTAGTTTGACATCAGTCTTGACTTAGGTAGGCCTATTTAAATAACAAGTGTTCATCACAAATCAACAACAAGGCATCCATGGGTCCACATATTTTTATCGCACAAGGTTGGCTTTAGCCGCCAGAGCGTGATAAAATACTCCAATGCATCAAGGTGCAGTTGTTGATTTGTGATGAACAACTCTGTAGCAATCAACAATGAAACTCTAAATTAAATTCTTTTTTTCATCGCAGATGTTTAAGACCGAAATGTTCTAAATCCCATAGTCATTACACAATTCCTGCTTGCTACGTAATTGAATACAAATTTGGACT
>JXSR01S022725.1:70864-92736 GCA_000969725.1 Ophiothrix spiculata
TTAAGAAAGTTTAAAACAAAACAGAAAAGTTCCTATCGTTATTAAAAATGTTCTTTAGATCCGATCTTAATTTGACTACAACAGGTCAAAGGTCAATTTCATTCATATAGGACAAAGGCAGAAATGTTAAAATCATTCAAATAAAGTCGTCTTAAGTTTAGAAATTTGATCACTTCCAAGTTGAACATGTTGTAAATTTTCTTGTTCTGAAGTAACTTCAGACAAATTTATTTAAGAGTGTTCTTAAAATTTAAATAGCTTTATGAAATAGAAGCTAATAGAGCCCTGTTCAATATTATCCTCACATGGTTTAGGATATTACCTTTTGTAAAATTCAAACATCTTTAAATGATCATGACAGACATACATGAACTCCAGTCTCCAGATATGATCAAGAACTTATGGTATGAAACAGGGGGTAGGACGTGACGTCATGAGATTTTGAAACTCCCATTCAAAAAACTTGAATTTTAAATAACGCTCAAAAATTTAACTTTATGCCCTTACTTAGTGTATAAACATATGCAGATTTTAAAACCGTTTGGGGTTGGGACTTCAACCCCAGAAAACTAAAAAGATATTCTGAATATTTTGAAGAACTACTTGTCTTTTTATTTACGCATTGAAATTATATTATACGGGCGATACAACGGATGAATACGTATCAAATCTGAGTAAACAGTCCGGGTAAACAGGCAATTTTTGTGTCTATACGCAGGACCCCCGTTGGTTAAATTATATTAGGGTTGGGGTTAGAAAGCTAATACACAAACGATTCCAAATATGGATAAAATGATACTTCAAAATAATGTTTATGAATATTAATGAGGTGTAAACAGGAACGTTATTTTTGTGACTTTTCTTTAACAATTCCTCAGATTTGGTAAAAAATAGACGGAACTCAGCTATTAAAGCATGGTTTTCCCACAAATTTGGTAGTTATGATGTTTGATCAATACCAATATTGATTATAGTCAAATACAATAAAAAATCCATTATAACTACTTTTTGTTGCCATGGAAACGTTAATTTCCTAAGATTTGCTAAAAAATGGACCTAACTCAGTCATCATACGCTCGTTTCAACCAAATTTGGTAGATGTGACACATGATTTAATAATACCAATATCGATTATATATAAATTTCACGAAATTCGAATTCTGATCATGTTCTGTTGCCATGGAAACGTGTTAATTTCCTCAGATTTGGTAAAAAATTGGCCTAACTCATCCATCATACGCTCGTTTTCAACCAAATTCGGTAGGTGTGATACACAATCAATACCAATATCGATTTTATATAAAAGTTAAAAAAAATGTATTCTAACTATTTTTGTTGCCATTGAAACGTGTTAATTTCCTCAGATTTGGTAAAAAATCGGCCTAACTCATCCATCATACGCTCGTTTTCAACCAAATTCGGTAGGTGTGATACACAATCAATACCAATATCGATTATATATAAATTTCACAAAATTTGATTTCTTATCTTGTTCTTGTTCCTGCATATAGACTTTACAAAATTAATTGCAGGACGGTCCTATGTGTAGCCATGGCCTTTATAAAAATGGAACTAAACTACTTTTTAGAATCTGAAAATCAATGTCCAGGTTCTGTTTCTCAAATTTTTTGTTTGCATTTTTTTTAAATGTTGCTAAAAATACATCAAAATGACAATTTTTGCCAATTTTTGGGCAAAAACGGTCACCTTTAACACATTTTGTGCAATATTTTCAAAATACGATACAAATCAAAAATTTGAGAAAACGGAACCTGGACTTATGTTTCTAGATTCTAAAATGTACTTTACTTACAAATTTACTTTATCAAGTTTTAGTTAGGCTTTCCACAAGCTTTTGGTACCAAAAGCATGTATTTTTGCCTTACAGTCAAAATGGTAGACTCTTGTCAAAAATCAATATCACCATCATGTTCCACATGTTTTTCCACTTCTAGAAATGTATACTTTCATATGGATGTAATATTTAGTTGGTGAGTTAAAGGCCAAAAACTGTTCCAAAAAAAAAGTTGACACCAACCTTAAAGGTGCAATTCATGATTTTGATGTGACAAAAACCTCACCTGTTTTCTAGCTAAATAATAAAAAGAGTACATTATGAATATATACTGAAAATTTCATTTGATTCCGACCATTCGTTTCCAAGTTACAAGCTTTTCAGAATTTTGAAAATCCCCATAGGCTACTGTTTTGTAATTACTGTCGGGGCCCCGACAATAATTAGAAAATGACACATTTTCTCACTTTTCTCAAAAATGCAAGCACATATGAAAGAATGGTTTGGGGATCGTAACATATACCAGTCAACGATTCATATAAGCTAAAAAACTCAATTTTGATAGAGGTGACCTTGAGGGTGAAAAGTGGATCATGAATTGCCCCTTTAAGAACTGCTGGCTGCTCTGTTCATTCTATGAAGGGAGTGTGGTCTAGCAGTTAGGGCACAAGACTAGTAATACAGTGGTTGTGGGTTCGAGCCCCCATAGCGCCACTGCCGGTCGGACAATGTCTCCTTCATGGATATTCCAAAGTCACGTAAAGCTGTTTGCCCCCTGTGCTAGTGCTCTATCTTGGGGTGCTACATACAGTGCATACCTGGTAGTGAGTCTATAAATATTAGCTTACAGTAAATATTTTCATCAAACCAACTTTAGTACTTTCAGAAACTGAACTTAAAGCCCACTCGTCCGTGCTCTAGTACTACAACTTCGCATGCATACATACTAGTGTAAAGTCTATAATGGCAGTTAAGACAAATTTTAGTGCCTGTAAAATTTCACTTAAACTCATATTGAGCTCTCATTAAAAATCCTAACCCCTATTACCTCAAAAATTAAAGACAACAAAATAGAGGTCTACATACCGTTGATCAGTTTGATTTTGAATATCCCGTCCAGTGCATGGGTAATTTTGGAATCAGTTTGAATTTTGCCGCTAGATGTACAGTGTTTCTATTCTTTTATTCTTGAATTTTTCGCTATTCTTTATTGTCTTTTTGTTCAAATTATACTCTGTTTAATTTATTTTTTACTAATACCATTTCATTTGATATATTCCTATTAGCTCCTATTAATATCCTTAATTTCCAAATTTGATTTAAAAATAATTGAATATATTTGTTCATTTAGAGAAAATCTTTGTTTAGAGTATTGTGTTTTTGTTTGTACATTTGTACCCGTTTGTGTAGCGTTCATGAATGATGCCCTCTTTTTTTTCTTTTTAGAAAGAGAGGGAGGGAGAGAGAGAAAGAAATGGACTTTGAATACATGATTGTTATTCCAGAAAGGAACTTTGGAACTAGAAGTTGATTTTGTTACAAGAACCTCTGTAAAGCTCAATTTATACTTGACACAATCGCACAAGGCAAATGCATGGAACATGTGTATATTTATTTATTTATTTATTTATTCTTTCTTTTTTGAGGGTGTTACTGGTTCAGTGACAAGCACTGCTTTTCAACCAGGCCCTCATTGTATATAATAAGTAACGACATAAAAAAAAAAAAAATATATATATATATATAAATCATACACTTTTTACAAGAAACAAACAGTATTCACAATGAGTTATAAAGTACATTGTATCAATTATAGACAAGTACAATATTAATAGTTGCTACAAGATAATACCATATTCTTGTAGTTACAAAATTACAAAATATTATTTTATAAACACATAGAAACAAGCAAGTGAAGGTAGGCCTAAATTTCTTTAATTTTAGACTGAAATTGGCCCATAGTCATAATTTCCATTTGAGCCCTTATTGTTGGTGGCACAGAATTCCATGCATATGCTGCCCTAACATGATATGTACGCTGACCTGAATTTGATTTAAATTTTGGCACAATCAATGTATTGGAAGAATGATTTCTAGTTATATGTGTATGGTTATTATGAACAAATTCAAATTGAGAAGATAAGTAAGATGGATATTCATTCTTTAAACATTTGAAGACAGTCGTTAATAGTGTATAATGCCATCGTTTATCAAGTTTATCCCATTTCAGTGTATTCATTAAATCATTAGTTGGTGTCCTTATATCTGCTGACAAAATTATTCTTGCTAGGTTATTGTGAAGAACCTGAAGCCTATTATGATCTTCCACACTAAAATTTGACCAAACCAAAATTATTGGCTTTTGAGGTGAATTTAGTGACTGACTCGACATTTTCATATCTCTATCAAAGCTATTGCTTTCTACAACTGAAGAGTTCTCAACCTGAAACAATAAGCAATCCTTATGAAACGTAGTGCTGCTTTTATTCTGCTATTATTGCACGGAGTGGCGATTGTTTTGGACCTGGTCAACCTATTGTCACCGATTATTCTATTCTTAAAACAAACGTCACGGTCCCTAAGGTTTTTGATGTGATATTTATTGACATGGACTCTGATAGAAGGGCATTCAAAGTACAATCCTGTACAACAGTCAAAATAGCCAGTCAGTGCAGAATGCATGCAGCACCGCCTATTAGGCGGCATTAACACATCAGAACACAATCAACACAGTCGGCTTTGTATGGTAATATAAATAAATACAGGGGATTTGTAATGTGCTATGCCTCACTATTTTTAATTCCACACGGCCTCAGCACCCTTTACTGGTGTTTGCTGAACAATGTGGTCCAAGTAAGCTCCAGACCACCCCAAGCATTATTTCCGATTCTGCAACAGGGGTGCTCAAACTTGATCAGCTAACATGAAGTACGATCATATCACCCTTGTCATAAATGATATGAGCTTCACTGGCTGGCTGCCTTTAGAATACCGAATTCAGTATAAGTTAGCTGTTCTTGCTTTCTGGCACTTTAAAAGTACTTTACCATCTTACCTGTCTGCTACACTCTGCACTTATGAGCCTGCTCGATCACTTCGATCTTCTACTGAAAGACTATTGAAAACTCCTTGTGTTAATTTTAAGTCAGCTGGTGAATGCTCCTTTCATTTTGCTGCCCCGGCTGTTTGGAATTTACTTCCAAACAGCCTCAATAACATTCATTCTCTTTCTCAGTTCACAAAGCACTTTAAAACTCACCTTTTTCATCAGGCTTTTCTGGATTCACAGATGTAATTTGTTTGTTTTCTTTGTTTGTGCTCATTAAGATCATTTGATGAGTGTGCGCCTTATATATAAGAACCCTCCATTATTATCGTTGCTGCTTGGATCGGCTCCCCGAGTTTCATACAGGTTTCCACAACACAATTAGCAGTTAGTTCCTTGTCCACAGGAATTTCAAGAACACTCAACTTTTTGGGGAACCAGTGGTATTTGAACTCAAGACCTTCTGCACCGCAAGGGAGTGCTTTTCCATTTGAGGTAACTTGACTGCTATGTAAATCATGACCATATATTGCTGTACATAATCATTTATTTTTAGGCTTTGGAACAGGGCAAGACTCCAAATCATGAGTTTGTGGGTTCGAGCCCCGCTATACGGCTAACGGGTTGTGTCCTTGGGCAAGACATTTGCCTATTGGATTCAATGAATTGAATCAAATATCATAAATGCAACTGTTGTTCTTAAAAAAAAATAACATTAAGGCACGGTTCCCAGTTCATGACGGAATGTCTTCCGACATACGAAAGGCCTTGCCGCAAGAGCATGATGCAAAAATATTCAGAAAAACGCATAACTACCTTCTGTGAAGTAGTCTTTATAATAATAGAGGTCCTGGCGAAATGTTTCTGTATCATTCATTCAACTATAACACATCTATCTTTGAATCATTACTCAATATTTTTCTGCATCATGATGCAAGACAATTACGTCAAGCCCTTTTCGTCATGATTTGGGAACCGTGCCTAACCCTAACACTTTTGACCACTTCTTTTGAAAGTCAAAAATCACGGATTTTCACCTGGATTCGAACCCAGGACCTCTTGCTTCCCGGTCCAATTATCACTATGTCAAGCCACTGAGCAGGCGCTGCTATGGCAGCGATTTCGTGGTCATAGCTAACTCGAGTCTATGACATATTTGGACTTAGGTAAATTTCTTAACTTTGTGGAATGGGATATTGTGAGATTCAGTGGGGTTAGGGTTAGTGATTAAAATGTACATATTTTCTGGTTGTTAAATTATTCATTAGTAAAACAAACTTAATGCTCACATCATCCTAAAGACGTCCAGGGGAGATATTATTTTGCCTCTCTCATAATGGATGGCGTACATTATTTTGAATAAAGAACCCTAGCGTCTCCATCTAAACATCTATTTAAACCAAGAATGAGGTCACATATTTGCCAAAAACAAATGAAAAGCATTATAGAAAATATGTACATCCTTAAGGATGTATAATACATATATAATTTCGATTGGGACACAATTCATATCATAATCTTATGTTGATGTCCAGAAAATAGGCAATTTCAGATAACTGATGTTCCTATATGTCCCGACATCTTGACTGTATACCCATGTCATCTGATATGTGCCTCCACATCATTGTTGAAGAGGTAATTTCATTCAATGATATGCAGGGACTAAAAGCAAATCCGAAAATAGCCCATTCAAACTATAATATACAGCAATCATGCAATCACTGGCATATTAATTTGTTATTGATTGTCCGGTTATTTTTTCGTTGTTTCCTATCTAGGATGTAGTCTGTAACTTCATTGTTTTTGTATACAGGGTTGGACTATTAACGGGCCTTATTGGCCTTCCAGTCCTTTCCTCCATAATGTCTTTTGTTTGTTATATTTTTATGTACAGCCAGAAGTCAGCTCGCTGAAATATCGCTTATTTTATTTTTATTTATGCATGAAAACTGACAGGAAATGCTGGTTTTTACATGCGTATGAATATTCATGAGATCGGATACCCTAGGTTAAAAAGCCTGTAAACTCGCCAAAATAGCATAGAATCTCAAACCAAACTTGCAATTAGAAGCATAAAAGTTATGAAAACATTTTGAAATTTTAAAAAAATGAAAAAATGGGAAATGTTAGTGTCTTTTCGTGTGATTTTGCGAGCGTTTAATTTCCTCGAGTGAGGTCAAATTAGGTCTTTGCGTTTTTACCTAAAATCTACGGTTCTGGACTTAATATATTTTAGCCACTTGGTCAAAAGAGAGAGACAACACTTCTTTAACAGATTTCCTAAAACATTTGAGATAAATCTGCTGAAAACACGTATCACGTAAGCAAATGTAACGCCTGGTCCAATGAGGTCAAATAAAGCATCAAATTTCTACGCAAAATATTATATAACCCCGGAAGTGATCAATTATGCGGCATTGTCTATTGTTAGGTACATATAGGTAAAAAACCCGTTCAATGACAGCGAGATCTCGATAGCGTAGTGGATAGGCATTCGATTTTGATGCAAGAGGTCCCAGTTTCGAATCTTGAAGGCGCCTTCATTTTTTTCTTTTCTTTTTTTTTCATTTGAAAACAAGTTATTATTTTGTCCATCATATTAGATTGATATTCCTTCAATAAACTATTTTTACACAAGAATTTCTATAGATAAACATGATAAAATTTCCCAATAGCCCGTATTAATGTGATATGCACAGTCAGAGCACATGTCACAGTCACACGTAGACTACACGTGCTATGTTAAATGACGTCAGATTTGCCTGATATAGCCCAAGACCTTCGAAAGGTGTGACTTGTCGTTTATGTTCGTTGTGTATATCGGGATAATGAGATGACCGACATCGTGTCCCTTTCGAACGTTTAGTTGTAATGAATTTTCCCTCGATTTATTTTCTGTTTTAAATGTCTTACAGGCATGATATATTTTTCAAATTTCATATATATGATGTCTGATATCTCATCTTGCAGTTTGTATAAGCATTTTACATAAAATTTTGTAAAACACGCTACACGTAACCAGATTTGACCTCATGATTTTAAATGCTTAAAATTTACTCTTTTTTTTTTAAATGTAATGAAATGAAAAATTTTTATTCTCCACTGTCAAAAATAGGCTTATCTTATTGAAAAAACTCTAAATACTTTCATCCACATATTTATTTTCTATTTGCACTAACCCTCTTGTGATTATAGGGGTTCGAAGTCCGAACTATCCGACAGGTCACATCGAGAAAAAAAAATCTAGCGACCGAGTTGTCCTGGTATTCTCCCGGTATATACCCGAGAAATGAAAATTAAATTGCTCATTAAAAGCTCATTTGCATAGGCTCTGCTGCCTGACTGTGTATTTTTATGGCAAATAAAGAATGAACTGAACTGAACTGAGCTACTGATATTATGGCCAGACAAACTCTGTAATTGGTTTATTGTTATTCGTTTTAACCTATTAACACATGCATTTGTATTAGTCCTATCTTTCCCAGGATGTGCCTTCTTTATGTGATGGTAATGAACGTACAAGTATTTTATAGTATACAAATATTAACTGGTTTGAGGGGCATGGTTAAAATTATTTTCCTGAGGTCATCTCAAAACCATGAATATGCCTAAAGCGAAGCTGAGGGCATATTCATGGATTTGTGTATTTGTAAGAATTTGTATTTGTTTGGAATTTTGATTTAAGTTTAGTATAGTTTTTACGGTTTTGTTGTATGTGCAGTGCTCAGTGCTTCTTTGTTATGAATACTCTAAAATCTCTCATTATTAGTAACTATTAGAGTTAGGCCTAAAAAAAAGAAGTTAGATTGGCATAACCCGACCGACCATATTTTTACCGCTGACTCTAAATATTTTTTTTTGAGCATGGTAAAAAACCTCCAAATCCCAAATTTGATGGGAATCGATTCATGGGGGCCCCGAGATATGGCTTGCAGGACATTCAAAATGACCAAAAAAATATGTGTTAATTACAGAAAAAGTGAAGATGTTTTTGAATATGTGTCATATATTTTATGTTCTTGTATGTGAAACACAGACTGAAAAAATAAAATTCAAAATATATTTTTAAAAAATCCGACCTACCTACCCTATTTTTTTTTCTATGTTATGCGAATCAAACAATATTTTTTAGGCCTTACTGTTATTTGCTACAGGAGTTATCCACAATCTTTTCTCACATATGAGAAGTGAATTCTATTTATACTACACAGGCTCTTTTGTGGATAAGCAGTTTCTAACAGCATTTACTTTTATATGAGTTTGTGAAAGACTTCTATAAAATTATCAACCTTGTATTTACAATATCAAATGGGTTGACAAATCACTCATTTCTTTTTATCCCCATGGCTTGAAAAGTAGAAGGGGGATTATGACATATAGTAGTGGATGTCTACATGTGTTTGCGTCGTCGTAGACGTTGTGAAAAGGGTTGACATTTGCCTACTTTGATGGATTTCGACCAAACTTGGGTCATGGGTGCAGCATGGAAACCCACATTTGTAGATGAGGTCAAAGGTCACATACTAAGGTCAAATGTCATATAAGGTCAAGTTGCAAAATAGGCTGAAATTGTCAATTTGGCCTCATTTGAAAAGTTGAAGTCCTATTGGAACCATTATCATGCTTTGAGGTCTCCCACTGTGGTAAAACATTGGATCCAAAACATGATAATGATAAAATTGGATGATTTACTCCCGATATTTATTGGTCTCGCTATGGGTTTTAAAATATTTTTGCAACTCATAGTTCGACCAATAAATATGGGCCCAATTTTATACCAAACTTGGTTTATAGATATAATATAAGAACCCTCGTAGTGAAAGGTTACATACCAAGGTCATGAGTTCAAGTTGTAAAATAGGCTGAAAATGTCAATTTGAGCTCATTTGAAATGTCAGAATGGATCCAAACTTGGGTTTTGAATATAACAAGGCCAAAGGTCATATGAGGTCAAGTTGTAAGCTAGGCTTAAAGGGACTAGCCTAGATTCCACCTAGAATTAAAAACTTATGGAAATGCTCTAAATAGTTAAATCCAAAGAAGTGAAAAAATTTACACACAAATGGCTCAAATTGAGAGAGAATTAATTTGCAATATATCATTCTTTGATGTGGGTGCGAATATCCTGTGTTTCCTAAATCCTAAATTTGTACCTCAGATGAATGCCTATGGTTTCAGTCACATTTGACAGTTAGAATATAGTAAAAAAATTCAAATCTGAAAACTCGGTCGTACACCGCACGACCACCGCCTGAGCATCGGTATTGCTCCCCGTATTGCTCACAGCTTGTCGCACTTTAATGAAGATTTACAGAGTTGTGACCTCGAATTAAAATATCTTTCCTAAGATACCTTCAAGTGAACTCAGGCGATGGTTGAGCGAGTTCACCTTTTTAAATTCATTTTCAATTCTTGGTGGTTGATGCAAAGGACATTTCCCAAATTCTTTGAGCTCATTCAAAACTCACTTAAAATTTCAATATTACAACTCAGTTGAGAACTTTTTCTTTATGTGATCTAAGTAGTAACTTGGAGGTGTATTGCTGTGGGTTATGTCTGCCGTAACACGCCAGCTTGACCGGTGATTGGGTAACCACTCTCTATATGTGACTTAAGCATTAACGTTTACCAAAGGTCGGTACAAGCTGTCCGACCATGTTGCTTACAGTTGGACATCATCGAGAAGTCGTCACCCTATGCCAAGTCAAAGTCTTAATTTTGTTAGCAAGTCTACGTTCCTTTCTGCAGCCCTTTTTCACTTGTAGCTGTGGTATCACTGAAGGTTGTCAACATCCGTCAGTAAATTTTGATTATTCCTTTAGTCGTCTTTTGCCGTCCACAATTTTGTAATTTTCAAGTCTGTTACCTTCCGTTGACAGCACAAGTCTTTACAGGGTAAACAAGCCTTAACATTCACTCTCATTTTGAGTACAGATTCAGTCATGCAATACAAGCACTCGTGCTCTTTAGACTTGACTATGCCAACTCACTTCTTCCAGGATATAACACTGCCACTCCTCTTATAAACATCCTCCACTGGTTGCCTGTTTAAGATCATATAATTTCAAAGTCCTCATGTATGTTTACAAAGTTATCAATGCAGTTGCACCAGTTTATCTCAACCAGGACATTTCCATCCAATGTTGCTCCCATGACACTTCAATTGGATGTTCCTGTGACATAGCTGAAATCGCTGATGGTCACCGATTCAGCTCATTTGGATCTAGAAATGGGAACAATTTGCCTTTTGGCATCAGAAATTCTGTAAGTATCACAATCTTCAAAAAGCAACTCAAGACTGTCATTATGTCATTTATTATTATTTTTATTACTGTAGATATCTATTTTTCAATCAGTGGCATGACCAGACACATTCAAGGGGGTAAGCAGGAACAGGAGCATTTTCAGGGAGAGGAAAAGAGTTGGTGCTCTGATACAAAAAGAAACATCCAAATTTTTTCTTTTTCCCAAATCATCTATATTTTACATTATTTCATTTTTTTTTTAAGAATCAAAATGCTGCAAATTAAAAGTGATAAGTGAACAAAATTTTGCACAATAACATTAAAAGTGTACTATGTATATATATTGAAACTTAACACTTTTCTTGATGCCATTTGAGAGTAAGAGGGGAGACATTTTTGGGGAGCCATGGTTATGCCATTGCTTGAAACACAATTTTAAGTACATATAGTATAAAAATATATACTGACTTGAAGATCTGTGGTTATACCTTTTGGTCTTCAAGTGAGTAAAAATATCAAAATTTAGTCAATTTAGTACAAACATTTTACTTCAAAAATTTGTTAAATTCAGTATATCACTTATAAAGATATATACATAAATTAATTATTTACATTTCAACCCTCGTCTTCCTGGGGGGGTCGGATGGTGGATGATCTCCGATTGCACCAAAACGCTAAATAAAGCAACCGTGAGCATTTAGGAAATTGTTTTTCATCCTTTGCGGTCATTTTGATGAAAAAATTCGGGGGTACCACCTAAGGTGGGGTTATAGTAGGCTGTCAAAGTCCGAAGATAAGTGGGGTGGTTGCCATCTCGAAAAATATCTGCATGATATGGACTTGAAACTTACAGGACATGTTAAAATTGTTGATTCCTTCATTTATTAGCAAAAAAACAACGAAAATCTGACATTTAGAACTTTAATGACGTTTTTTTGAAAAAGTGGCCATTTTTGCCCAAAGTCATTATTTTTTTGGGTCCGGAAATGCTTTGTGATGTCATATTTACATAACGCCTTGACCGATTTTCATGATCTTGGTATCAATGGAAAGAGGAGACCCTACCCTATACTATAGTACCAAACAATGTAAATGGGGTCCCAATTTCAAAATCACAGGGAGGTGGTAACCCCCATGAAGACGTGTTACAAAAAAGGCTCAGGAAGACGAGGGTTAATATATTGGTATTGGGTGGATACGAGGCTATTATACAGGGTGAGTCAAAATAAAGTGTAATCTAATCAGTGCTATATAACCAATTGTTCCTGTATGAAATGTCATATTTCATTAGCTTTCATAGAAATTTATTGTGTTGAAAACGGACAAAGCATTCTAAAGTTATAGTCATTTGAGTGGAGGTGCCCAATTTGAACGTCGAACAAACTACTCTATTTAGTTTACGTGCGTACTGGTAACAAAGGCTGTTGTCTTTTTCAATTGTTATGATAAGAACGCTTATGGAAATAAAATAACAAGAAAACAATAGGCTTTTGAATGTGGACTGTGAAATATTGGGATATGGGTTGACTCTTAAAGTAACGCCCTGCGGGGCAGGTTTTTATTCTCACCCGACCCCGTCATTCCCCGACTAATTTTTTTCCCGACCCGATAAAAATTTAGCTTGCCCCAACCGACCCGACCCGAAAGGATTTTTTCTAGACCGGACCGACCCGGATTTAAAGTCATTAAAATAGTGTTTAACTAGGATTATGACATTATAGACACAGCGTTTAATTGTTGCCCCATTTTATTTTTACCTCGAACTTTTGCGCTTCCAGGACCGAATGCAAATTTTCCCTGACCCCGAGTAATATTTTTCGCGGACCGTACAGAATCCAAAAATAGCTCAAAAAAAAACACAAAACCCAGTTTTGGTCCGGTCCAGGAAAATTTGAGGTTTCAGGTTTCCCCACAGGGCCTTATCTTGAAGTAATGTTCAGATCTCTCAAAAAAGCTCTTTTAATTTGGTTGTTGTTTTGTTTCATCATCTGATCAGGATCTTCCAAAGCCTTCCTTATTTCTGTTACGAAGAGTTGCTTGGTCTTTAGCTTATAAACAATATTTTAATTAGCTTGAGGTGATGGGACATGGTTGGTATCTGTAAACTGCAGTCAAAACAGATTGTAATCGTCATCCGGACTTTGAGTCTGATGATACATAATTTCAACAAAATGATAGTGCCACTTGCTACATACTTTGATGCGCCATGAGTTATCCCCTGGCATTGGCTGTCAAGATTAGGCACTGATATCTGAAATGACTATGAGTACTTTGATCTGCATTATTGAATTTTCTTCAGTATCTCTTCACAATGCGTGCCGTTTAATATTTTGATCATTTTGAACGCAGCGTCATGTTCATCAATGTACAATCAATAAGATATTACCCACTGCTGTACAGTCAAAGTTCATGTTGAAGCAAATTTGTTCGACATCAAAATTTGATACCTTACTTAAACGACTGTAACTTTTGAATGCATTGGCCAATTTCAACAAACTAAAATTCTCATGAAAGTTAAATAAATATGCTATTTATCAAGTATAATTAAAGTTGAAAAACATAAACAGATTTCCTTTAAAAAAATTCCTCGTTTGATTACAGTTTAATTTGACTCAACCTGTATACAGTGTGTCCCAGAATGAAGTTATCAAGATTTCGACGCTACATAATTCAAGAATCAAATTATTCCAGACAATTAAACTTGGTGACAATCATGCGGGATGTCTTGACTTACTGTGGTGCAAACATGAAGAAAATACATGCATTAGTTTTCAAGAAGTGAGCTTTTGAAGCTCCACATGAGTTTGGACATTTTTCCCAGTTTGGGTAAGTTTTAAAAATTCCATGGCAACGAAGAACGCCATCTTTACAGACATAATCATGATAATATTTGTTCAATTATAAGTGTTTTTATTTTCAAGATTATTTTAACCTAAATCTGGTTCCTTTTCATATGTAAAAATCATTTAATAAAATTTATTAAGTAATCGTTTAGGAAAATCGTTTAGCGGGTCTTTTGGAAGCACGCTAAATGGCTGGTACCCTGGTAGCAGTGCCAGTGGTTGTAGGAATTTGTCGTGGAGTAAAGAGTATCCTGATTGACCAATTTCTGCAAAGTGCAGGTATCACTGAATCAATGGAAAGATTTATTTAACATTTCCAGGAGCCACATATCCTCATCGCACGAGTAGCCCATCTTAAAAATGTCAGAAAATATAAAGCTTATATGGTATCAGATGGCAGAAGGAACTGCAAAAAAGAAGCACATGGACGCCAAGGTAGAAGCCGAGTTAACATTCAGCTGTACCTTTATTATAAAGACTCCAAGGCATCATCAAGGAGAAGCAACATGTGAAACAAAACAGAAATGTTGGTAAAAGATGACATCATTGATCGCATACTTCGGCTAAATATTACCACTGGATTTTTACGACCTCTCCAAACTGGGAAAAGTGTCCGAAACTCCTCTGGAGCTTCAAACGCTCACTTCTAGAAAATTAATGCATGGATTTTCTTAATATTTGCACATCAGCAAGTGGAGACATCAGGCATAGTTGTCACTAATTTTCATTGTCTGGGATAATTTAGTATTTGAATTATGGGGTATTGAAATCTTGATAACTTCACTCTGGGACACACTGTATTATGTCAAATAAGAGATTTAAAATAAGTCTTTTTCAGACTCAAACATTTTGGCCCGTATTCCAGAAAGGTGTTTAGCTAAATCAAGGTTTTATTTCTCGTCAACAGCACGACTCATTGAACTGTTCTGCTTGAAAGCTGCAATGATGCGTATCGTTCCTGGACAGTTGATGCTCAGTTAAACAATGGTTTAGCTAAACATCTTTCTGGAATACGGGCCTTTAAATCTATATGAAAAGGTTCATCACAAATATCAGCCTTAATGTAATTAAGTCTTATCATTTTAGGGAGTAGCAGTGAAGTCTCCATTACATTCATTTGGCATATGGATATGAATGGTATCTTCCGTGTTTGGTGCTGTAGATTTGCGGTACTCAACAGTAGGAACAGGGTCATACATCCTGGGTGTAGGATTCTCTTTACCATCACTCCATTCACAGCACCATTTTTTACATCGCATGATGTATGAATTTGGTTTAACATACTTCGCAATTGAAATGATACATATAACAATCACACAACAAATCAATGCAACAGTTAAAATAATAATAGTTTTGTCTTTATACGACTCCCCATGGTACAGCTCACATCTATCTTGCTCATTCGAGTTGCAACCATGACTTCTTATTATTGTTGAAGGTGGTATTGTTGAAGTGTCAGCAGTCTCAGTATTATAAACTAAATTTGAGACATCCAAGGCTTTGACTTTGTGACCCTTGAGATATCCAGGCTTATCACATACAGGATCATCTGAAATACCCAATGTACTAGTATGCCTGCGATACCAGAGTATAACTGGTTTGATACCTGCATCACACACTATGGGATTGCCTTCCATGTAGAACCCACCCAAAATTCTAAATATGTGAGAGAAATTAGATAGAGTTGTGATACTGTTGCCTGAAATGTTTAAATGCTCCAAATGATGAGTTGGCAACAGAGCATTAAACCCAATGGACACTATTTTATTTTGGGCAAGTTTCAGAACATGTAAACTGACAGCACCTTTAAAAGCATCAGGTTCGATAATAGTAATCTCATTGAAATTCAGATCCAGATATCGTATATTTTCTAGGCCTGAGAAAGTCCCATTTTGAAGAAGCTTTAGATGGTTGTAGGCCATGTACAGATACCGTAGTCGTTTTAGGTTTGACAGGATATCAAATGTGATCACTGACAGGTTGTTATTGCTTATGTGTAGGACATCCAGTTTCCTGAGACCACAGAATGCCTGGACTTCAATAGTAGTTATCTGGTTCTTATTTAAATAGAGTTCCTTCAGATATGGGACACCTGTGAATGTCATATTAGCCACATTGGTAAGAATATTCTTCTGGAGATAGATGTAAAACATATTATCATTTTCAACAAATGCATTTGGATGGATATATGTCAGTTGATTGTTCTCCAGGTCGACATGATACAAATCTGAAAAACTAGCAAAGGCGTTTTCATCTAGTTTTGATATATCATTGTACCGTAAATCCAACACTTTTGCTTGGGAACATTCCTGAGGAGGTTCTTGAAGGCTGAGATTTTTGCAGTTTGCATCGTAAGCCCATGAGACATAGTGGCACTTGCCACACTGATCCGATGCTCCCTGTGGGGCACAAATCATAGCAATGACTAGCATAATGATGCTGCTGTGTAACGTATGAACACATGCCATCGTAATTGGTATTCAGTTAATCAAAATGGCTGCCTGCCTCAAAGAATATGTGATTGTAAATCTGAAACAGCAAAAAGAAAAATGATAGTTTGCATTGTTAGAACCATTTACTTGTTACATTTTACAGCCTTTCAAATTTAACACTTAAGAAGTCATGGTCTACTACTCACATGCCCATTTAGTGGTTGTGCATGTGGGGGTCCAACCTAGGCGAAATGTTAACCGTGCTAGCATGGTCAACCATGGTCAAGAAAGGGCAAAACATGGTTGACCATGGTCAGCCATGATCGGCCATGGTGGCTTGACCATGGTCAACCGTCGTTGGAGTGTGTTTGACCATGGTCAGGCAATTTCAAATAGTGACATTGACCGTAGTCACCATGTCTGACCATGGTCACAAGAAAATCCATCATGTTAACCATGGTTGGCCATGGTTGACCATGGTCAAACAGATACAATTTAACACGACAGTTTTTGTATATTTAATCTTTATATAGAATTAGATTCACAAAATTTAAGTTATAATACACTTTCTTGTTTCATAACAAGAATGTAACCATGGAAAAAACTATGGAAAATATGACCGTGGCTGACCATGGTCAACCATGGTTAAACATGATCATATCGAGCATGGTTGACCATGGTTAACCATGTTTTTGAAAAATGGCACCACCATGGTCAGACACAGCCCAAAGTGACCATGGTCAACCATGGTCAAACTCTGTATGTTTGACCATGGTTGACCATGGTCAAATATGCCAAGCTTTTGACCATGGTGACTGGATGTGTTTGACCATGGCGTGCCATTTTTCAAAAACACGGCTAACCATGGTTTGACCATGGTCAAAATCCCATGGTTAACCATGGTTAAACCATGCTTTTTTCGCCTAGGATATGGACCCAACATCAGGAAAGCACTTTTGCAAAGGACCTTTGGAACAAGTTGAAACTCTTGTCACTGATAAAGTACTTCAAAATCATTTAAAACAATGGAAAAAAATAGAAAACCTGACAAACTGTTTCAAAATGGTTCTAAAAATTTTACGATTTGTCATGTTTTGGCAAAAATTCAAAAACTCAGTACATTCTTAAAATACAATTTTATGGGCTAAACAAATTTGACGAGCACCCTCCAAAATGCTTATTTCTGTTGGGAAGATCAATGTAATTTTTTCCACCAAGTAAAGGATATCAGATAGTTAGACAATGACATGGACTCCATGGAAGGGGATACAAATTATTGTGCATATTTGCGCTGGATAAAGATACAGTTCTAAACTTTTCTAAACAATGCAAGCAATAGCCAAGTAAATTTTGCATTCAAGTAGTTACTCATACCTGCTATACCGTATGCAAATTGTACATTGATGCTTATAACATTGTTCAAGGAAGAGCATATATGCTAAATTTTGTTCCAAATGCATGTTAATGGCTATGCACTCACAAATTGTTATTATCACTTGAAATACTTTAAGATTCCGATATCATGCACATTTTTCCATGTTCTGATATGCATCATCCTTCTTATTATACAGCGATCTACAAAGAACACAGCACCTTACACACAATTTTCATTACACTGAAATTATGATAAATTGTTATTTCCATTGATTATGAAAACTGTAACATGCATTCTTGAATAGATTCATCAGGACTGTTCAGTAAACATGATATAAACAAATTCTTCTAGAAGATCGTCACTTCGTCATTAGTGTTGAGAAAGTCTGCTGTCAGCTGACGAAACGTCCACATGTAAGTGTGATACTTGGACTAGATATGAAGAATTTGTTTATATCATGTAACATGCATGTTAACATATTTCATGTCCAGGGGCGACTTCACTAACATTTTTTTTTTTCATATACTTTCATTTTATATTCGGTAATGGAGATTGGAACCTTTGGCTTTTGACTCTGTGTAACATATCTCCTAACATTTATGGCTTTATTAGTCTAAAATATTCTGTCCTTTCGTTCTGTGGCCATCGCATTGTGGATTGAAAGGATGGTTCGCATTCATATTTCTTGTGTTTATCATGAATATATATTTTTGTTCTGATAAATTTATTTTAATCATTTTTTCGTCATAATGAAACATACTGTCCTCACCTTCTTCTCGCATTGTGGATAGAGAGGACAGTGTGCACTCATTAGTTCTTATTTGGAGTCTGGGACTTTGACAGGCTTTATGCTTATTTCCCAGTTCTCCTCCACAGTGTTGTATTTACAGTTAATAATGTATTGAATCTTTTGATGTGTTTATTCTGTAACTTTACATTAGTGGAAGAAATAAATTATGTCTTATGTCTTAACATTTACGATGCATCGTAGCTACTAAGGGTTTAGCTCGTAACTACAACTAGATATCACAAAGACATGAAAGCCCTTCATAAGTGTTCACCGCATCGAAAGGTATATGAATTATGCATTAGAAAAATTGAACCCTTTGTTAACGTTGTGTGGGTCAAGAGGTGGTCGTAGCTAACGATGGGTTTTTTCTTGCATTGGGATAATGATGCATTTTAACGTTAGTGAAATCGACCCCAGATTTGAAGCATGATGGGCACTATGTCAACATTTTAGAGTAGGTGCTTAGAATTATGCAATACAGGTTAATTTTGCAAATCTCAGCTCCAAATATTAAGGTTGAACCCAGTATGGTATGAATGATTACTTAACAAAACATTTTTTAAGGATGGGCATATTTTGGTAACAATAGGATCCACACTAGTTGATAGCTCCCTATATATTTTACAAGATGATATCGAACAACTAACCTTTGGGTGTGTTATGGATTTCAGGGCACTCTAACCCTTCAAATGTCTTGATTTTATCCATGCAGATTTTTATGGTTAGCAGGCAGGTTTCTGACATCTATCACCACCTGTAAAGAAAGTAAAACTATTAATGCAACTATCTTTTCACTATAATGTACATTTAGGCCGAGTGACAATTCTGACAAAACTGCATATAGCTAAGTGAAGTGGTAAACTTTTTGAAACCCTCTTGTACATACCAAATGTCCACTGTTTAAATACCGTTTCCTCTACCCAAACTCAATTGATCGATTCATGCTCGTAAAAGTTTATGAATATATCTTTTCAATAAAACTTTAACAAAAATAAAAGGTCCCGATATTATGATTTATGTCTCCTTAGCATCCTGCTATTTTGAGCCAGAGGGGCAAGTACCCTTGCCACCCCCTGCCCCACCCTTCTCACAGTGCTGCTTACAACTCAAACCTAACCCTTATCCTAATCCTAACCCCTAACCCTAAGAACGAATGGTGGTAGTCTATTCTAAAAGTTTTTTGGTCACTGTTATTGGTTCATTTGTCTTGTCGCACTTGCAACCCTCACCTATATAGTAAGCTTGAACCGATGCATCGTATCGGCCATCGCATCGGGCCAATATTACACCCTATCGGCCAGCCGCGTAACCAGGATTGTCAGTCTGAAGGGGCAAAAGTCGATATCGCCCCTAAAACATCGGTGTCGTCAGTGGCGGCGTAAGGTTAAAATTTTAGGGGGCGGGGCAGCTAATTTCTTTTTAATCAAAATTTTTCTTGAGCTAAAATGGTCGGAGGCAAATTATTATATTTTGTAATGCGCGCGTAAGTTAAATCGGCTAATTTCAGCTAAAAATTGTTTTAAAAATCTTGAAATTTCCGTAAAAATTTCAACGCTTTACTGAAATTTGACATAATCTCTGACAATTCTTGAAGCGCACAATTTTTTTTTTTGCTTTTTCACATTTAAATTATCAAAAACAAAGGGAAATTCAGTTTCCTTTTCTTTGTTTCTTCTTTATTTTTTTTTTGTCCACTACCGTATGTATTTTTATACATGTTTTTTGTTATGCAAAACCATATGGCCCCCCTTTCAACGATAAAAAAACCAACATGCCCCCCCCTTTTTGCTTGACTAAAAACATGTGTACCCCCCTCTTTTCAACCGACCCCACCCCCCATGGGTACAAATAATGAACAGTCCCTTGATGATTTATGTTCTAAACATAGCACAAGAACCTCACCTTTTTTCACCCCAGCAAACAATCACCATTTCATCTGCTTTTCAAACATGCAAGGCAAGACATCATCCTTTTTAATAGCGCCATCTTTTGTCGCTCATGGAGCAGAGGTATTGTACCTTCGGATATATTCAGAGTTTGGTCCAATATCCAAGCAGATCACGTAAATCTTCACTTGACGCATATACAGCGTGTGCATTTTGTTTCACGCTCAAACCATGTCTGCATTTCAAGTAGTATCTATTGCGACTTGAACTGATCAAAGTATGCCAATTTTCTCCCAATCCATTTCAGAGACTCTCAAAGTGTTGCACGAGGAGACGTAAAATGCCGGAGGTACAATAACTCGCCTTCTATGAGCGACAGTCCAAGATTGCAGCCATCCCATAGGATTTACACGGCAGTCAAATCAAGATGGCAGCGAGTCCAGGTTCCCCTATAAAAGTTTCTTGACAAGAGCATATCTACTGGAAAGAATCACCCATTCAAAACACCTAATCATGTATTGAACTAGCTAGACTACATCAGACAAAATTTCTTATCAAAAATGGTACAAGTTTCTTACCAATCAAACTGTCACCACTGCTCTTGCTTACACAGATCATAATAGATATTTACTTCTTCAAAACTAAAAAAGCTGAATTGAAAAAGAATGTATTCCGTTAATATCATAAGCTTAAAATGTGCACTACCTGTACATGTGACCCTCGGTGGAATGCGTTCGCTAAATTTCTATACGGCCAAGACACTGCTAAAATGTAGTGTTTCTAGAATACAACATTGATTTCTGTGTTCCATTCCAGTACACTTAATGTTATCATATTTATTACCAAATACCATACCTGCTTGCATTATTTGTATTATTTTGTTTGTTTGATTATCCATAAGAATGAATAGATTTTAATCACATTTTAATCACACCCACATTCCCAGGTACACTTAAGCTAAATTGAAAAAAAAAGTGATCTCAAGTAGAAAGCAAAACTATTGTTTAAATTATTAAAAGTCATACGAAATAGTAATTGTGACTGGGGCCTGCATGTCAATTTGAAATGGACTATTAAACCTTTTAGATTAAACTTCACTGCACAGAAGTTGGTCCAAAGTATGCTTTGACAAGGATATCTATATCTAATTTATAAATCGGTTATTTTGGTATGACATTAAAGAATATTTTATGGGTGGACTGTGGTAATATCTTTCTGGACGAAAGACTATTACCTGTAAAGATTTTTAATAAAAATGATGCTGATTTTTTAACCCATGCACGCAGTGCCTGGGTTTATAGAACCATGATCATGTCTATCTATCTATCGGTCTATCGTCCAACTTTCGTAAATATGCTTCTTCTCGTATATGCTTCGACGGATTTTCGTGAAACTCGCACAGGATGATCCTTGGGTAGAGGGGCTATGGGGGTGTTCGCGATTTTGCGACCCGAGGTCAT
>JXSR01S022725.1:160674-174633 GCA_000969725.1 Ophiothrix spiculata
TATGTAAAGAACCCTCTGAATTCCATGGATATCTACATTACAGGTGGTTGCAAACAATGATAACATGAATATGATGAATAGTTCCTCCTGCAAAAATTTGTCCTGAAAATCCAAAATCAATTTAAAAATCAAAATAAAAAGTTATCATTAGTAAATAAACCTGCCATTATTTTACTATTAATCAGAACACACCAGCTTGTTTACAAATGATTACCATAGTTATCCTAATTTGATAGAGACACATCTTAACTCATTTTTTACAAAAGCCTTTTGAATAATGATCTTGAAAAAATGATTTTAAAGAAAGCATTCACATAGTGCTCTGCAAAGAACACAATATTTTGCAGAAGCCGTTTGAATAATGATCTGAAAAAATTCAAAAACAAACGTTTTAAGAAAGCATTCACATATAATAGTGGTCTGCAAAGTACACAATATGTAATTAGTGTTAAAGAATAAAACACTTACATTTACAACATGATGTTGAACGATTAAAACCTGTCTGTTTTTACATTACATTTATAACAACAATTTAATCTCAGGCTGTCAAAGAAGTCGCCAAAGAAATGTTCATCGATGTCATCAACGATATGGCCTTAGAACTCAGCCAAGACTTCCTACAATGGCTGAAGTTTGTCAAAATGGGATCCTTTGAATTTTACAACAAGATCCTGGGAGACAGCCTACAGGATCTATGTACCGAGGTTGCCATGGAAACATACCAGGATGAGTTGAGGAAAGTGGAGGAGAAGAGGTTGGCGGAGCAGAGGGATATGGAGCAGAAGAGGCTTGCAGAACAGAGGATGTTGAAGGAACAGAGACTGGCTCAGCAGAGGAAACTGGAGCATGAAAGGTTTGTGGTTTAAAAGAGTTGTTATTATTGAAGAAGCAGGTTAGCGTATTGGCACTTCCCTCACTTTGCACCAATGAGCCCTGGGTGTTCCGGGTTCGATTCCTGACCCGGCGCTGTATGTGCATTTTGTTTCCGTAGGTTTTCTACGGGTACTCTGGTCTTCCTCGTGCAACTAAAACTCACTTGATTTGTCCATCTCAGCCTGCCCAATCCAGGTTATGGGAAGCTGCTCAAAGGGTGAATATTAAACTAAAGTACTGATAGAATGTGCTCTATGGAAGCACTTCTAAGTGAAGTGAAATAAAGTGAAGTGAAGTGGTAATTATTATTATTATTATTGTCAGTTGTATGTGTGACATTAATTTGCCAAGCAGTTACATGATCATAATACAGAGGTCACAGATTTGAGCTCCATCTTTGACCCATGTCTCTAAGTTGTTTTCTTTATCGAGAAACTTAACAGTGATTGCTCCATGGTTTGGAAGTTGACCGTTGATCCCTGTGCAAATGTGCCACCTCAGGGCACTGTATGGAATGTATACCTGGCAAGTTAATCCAGATTTTGCACTTTTGTTGCAGTATAGTTCTTGTCGCTACATGGCATTAGTTTTTTGTTGAAACTTGTTGCGTCAATTTTATCGAAGAACTGCTATATATTAGGTGGAACAAAGTGACTAATGGGTAAGATATTTGGAGTTGAAAAGTGGATTCAACCTGCTTAAAGCAAAAAAACTGGAAATGGCAAAATCCTTGTTGCTCAGCTCAAACATAAGTATGAAAACAAATAGAAAGACAAAACGAAACTGCACAAAGATAAGAGTGTTATGTTTGAAGATTTAGGAGGGAGATACAAGTACAGGTATCGTAAGCTATGGGCTCAATAGAGGGTGTTCAGGTTTATGACCTAATCAACTTCGGACCTAAAGATTTTGAGGTTGCTTCAAAGTAGCTGTCGTTAGGCAAACTGCACAAATACCACTTATTATTAAATTCATTGAATTTCCTACAAATCATGAACAGCTGAAGGAAATAAATGTGTGGAGTAAGCAAGGGTATCACCATGGGTAGTATAAAAGACTTATCTTTTCACGCAATGGTGGAGTTTATCAACCAACCATGATAGGTGCAGTACATTTTAATTAATTAATTTTAACACGCTCTCGGCAAACAAACCCTAATGATTTGTTTTAGAGGAAATTTAATGAAAACCTATCACATTGTGAACCCACCATGTTAGGGATGTTAACAAACTGGACTCTTAGAGGGCCCACTTTTTTGCCAAAAATTGTGTCCTATGAGGAAATCAGAAAAAAGTTGATTTTTAAAAAATCCCTCGATGTGAAGGTTTCCAGTAAAAGTTTCAGGTCGCAAATCCTGAAATGGAAGCATTTTGGCCAAATTTGGGGATATTTCATGATCTGTTTTCAGGTGGTTGACCCCTTATTTTTAAGGGACTTATAATATCTTTCCTAGAGTATTTCATATATGATCACGTTGAGGGCGCTGTAACATTTTGAAAAACTGTGCCAGCAGACTTTTTAAGCTCTAACTTCAATTCTGTTCAGGTTCAATTGATATAAAAAAAAATCTGTATTTTCTTTGAAACAATACCTTTCAAATGATACCAAACACATGCCATGAAATAAAAGCGCGTTTTTATTAGGAGGCCCACCAGATTTGAAAATGGGTCAAAACATGGAAAACTGTGTTGAAATTTCCCATAGAGGATCCCAATTTTTGGCATTATTTGGTTGAATTTCGATGTATGTTTTCATCCATAACTTTGCCATTTGTTGCTCATGTGAAGTGGTTGACCCCCTCATTTTGAAGGTAATTGTAATACCTTTCAAGACAAATTAAATTTCCACTAAACAAATAAAGTTGAAAATTTTGGTGTTTCCGATATTGCTGACAGTATGATTAATGATGACCAATTAAGTAAAAAAGTTATCAATGTCATTTTGGATAGTGTGTCATTGGAAAGAGTCAATTCTACAAAATGTCTAGGTATTATTATAGATGAAAACCTTACATGGAAAAATCATATAGATGCAATATCGAAAACAATATCTAGAAATGTTGGAATGCTAACTAAATTGAAACATTATGTACCTGGATATATATTACGTTCCCTATACTGTACACTGGTTCTACCATACACTAATTATGGCATTTTAATCTGGGGCAATACTTGGTAAAATATATTTAGATAAGGTTCTCAAGTTACAAAAATGGGCTATAAGGACTGTTTCTCATGAACATTACAGATGCCATACCGGCCCACTTTTCAAAAAACATAAAATTCTAAATGTTTATGATTCTTTTAAACTTGAACTGGGAATCTTTATGTACAAGCACCAAACTAAACAGCTTCCAAAAACCTTTGCCGAGTACTTTTGTAAACATAGCCAAATTCATAACTATCAAACAAGAAATTCACAAAATTATAGTATATATAACGCTAAAAAAATGTTTGCTGACAGAGCGATCAGAATTGCTGGACCCATTCTTTGGAATTCCCTGAACAAGAAATTGAAAGAGTTAGAAAGTGTTAAACATTTTAGATTGGTTATGAAAAACACTTTACTTGATTGCTATAACTAAGTTTTGTTTGGCTTTGGTCGTTTATGTTGCTTTATTTATAGTTTTGTGCTTGTATTTTTTGATGTGAAATGTAGGCCCTACTTAGCGTTTTTGGGGGATTTGGTGGCCTTTTGTTATCTCCTCAATATCAGTTTGTTTTGTATTTTATTATGTTGATAATGTTTTGATGTCTATGTATTTGTTATTTTATGATATTGAAATAAACTTGATATGATATGATATGAATGTCCCTATCTTTCCATCTAACATCATTTCGTTGAAAACAAATTAAATTTTAAATTTTTATGAACATGCCTAACCATGTTACACATTTCACGGTTCTCCATCAATTCACAACACATGCTGAGAATTCACTTTCATTTTTCATTTGTTTTCAGACTACGACAGGAGTCCATCAACAGAGTCAGTGCAGAAGTTGTGGAAAGTACAATTGATGAAATTGTCCAGCAAGAATCACAAAATGTGGCTATAACACAGTATAGGTAGGTATACAGGGATGAAACTTTTCAGGAAATTTCCTGAATTCAGGAAATTTAACAAAAATATTTGCATTTTCAGGAAATTCTATATACCATGTACGAAACAATAGGATTTTTTCTATTTGAATGAAAATTTTAGGTATTTCAGGAAATTTGGACCTTATTGTGTTACATCTCTGGGTATATTGTGTCTGTCAAGGTTGTTTTCACTAGTTCGCAGGGTTTTTCGTGGCGACATTGTTAAGCTCTTCTGCCTATTGATGCACTTATTTGCGCACAAATTTGCAGTGTGTGATTTTGTTCCTTTTGATTGTTTGACATGTGCGTTAAAATGGCACATATGCCATGATTTGAAATTAAAATAAACTTTGAGAAGCTGTAAAAGAATATCACCAAAAGATTATTTTTAAACTTACGGATTATATAGTTGGACACTTGACAGTGTTGGAGAAAAACTGAATCCAGTACGATTGATAAAATTTTCTACCCAGAGTCATAGAATGTTGCCATAACCAGCATAGTATGTAAGATTAAATACTTTTTGATGATTACACCATTGGTTCATTCAGATACCTTCCCATCCATTCATTTTGCATTGGAAGATTGCTCTGAAAGGTGTATGTTCTGAGCTCAGGTCGTTCAATAGAATCTGATAAACTGTATACTAGGCTGATTTGTGCCTATATCTTCTCCTCTACTTTCTTTTTCTTTAGATCATTAAAAAAAACCTCTGAAACCGCCTGGAGAAAAGGTTTAATATTGTCCAAATAAATAATCATTGTCAATCCATGGGTTACTGAGCAAAACTACTTTATCTTGCTCACTGAGCTTGACCCATTTCAATATATCTTATTTAATCGGATGACCTATCTGGGACCGATGTCCTTATTTTTCAGACTTTGGTTTTTAGTTTCATATGAAAGATCACCACAGTCTCAGGAGTCTGAACTTGGGACCGCCCACATATTGACTACTCTTTTGTTATTTGATTCCAGTGAAGTACAAGCTCAACTCAAGCAGGAGTGTATAGCAAGCAGTTCAGAAGCTGTAAGCTTACACTTTCTCCAAGAGACTCTACAGGAGGAGTGCAATCAAATCTCTGATGAAGTTGTTCAAGCAGCTATTGAGCAGAGGGACCAGAAGCTAGCAGAGCTTGAAAAATGTGTCTTGATGAGCCGCACCGCTAGATACTTACAAAAGTGAGTGCATATATTATTCAATTGTGAAAATTGACAACAACGTAGCGTGTCGTGCAATACCTACAAATGTGTAGCGTACCCACATGTATGTATTGCAATTTCAACTAGGTAATATGAAATATAGGGCAGCGAACCCTCATTATACTGAAAGACATACAAAATATTTTGAGTGATGGAGAGTACATGCTGAGCATAGACAATTAAGTCATCTAAAATGGCTTTGGACCTCTGTTGCTGGAGAAAACTTCTAGTCGCCTGTTGATGAGGATGAATATGGAAGATGGATGGTCAAAATCTTTTTTTTTTTTTTCTTTTTTTTTTTGCAGCAATGAAAAGCAAAATGATATATCTTTGGTTTTTTTTCTTTTTCTTGCATAATATTGATACTTTAGAATTTGCTCAAAAAGATAATGAACTCACTTGGGTACACCTCATGCATTACACAACTTGATTCATTATTTTTGAATAATTTCATTCATGTCAGCATGTTTCAATGTGTGATTATTCAGTTTTTATAATCAACAAAAAAAACTTCACCTAATTTTAGTTGATAATGTACCTGAATATTTGGAAATATTAACATTACTGCTATCCTTTAAATGCATTATATGGGACATCTTGCATTAATATTCTTATCAATATTATCAGTACTATCATTTTGTTGATATATACACAATAACCTTGTATAAACAAGTACACGTGTGTTCTTGTCTTTTTATCTCATCAGATGGCGACATTTGTACACATTGAGGATACGATTGAAGCGATCGCAGATGACATTCCCAGCAGCGCCACCAAACCAATCCTTTATTGATCAACTGAGGGCGCTATGGCCGTCTAGAACCAGACAGGTGCCTGGCAGACCCGAGTCAACAAGTGCCGTTACCTTGGATACACCATTTAGGTATCATTATTTTTGTGACCCATCCCATCAGGACCATATCGTTATTTTCCCTTTTTCTAATAATCTAAAGATAATAGTAAGGCAATGTTCAAAAGTAAATGTCATTATGTAAGATAATCGGGAAATGAAAATTTCTCAATTTCCAAGGATGTATTCCAAAGGGAGCATTTGCATCCAGAGGTCTTATGAAAAAAATGGAGAAAGAAGAAGAAAATGAGGGAAATAGAAAATAGGAATTAAAAGAGCAAGTTAATACAAAATTAGGCTCATAAGTGAAAAAAAATGCATGTTTTCAAAGCTTTGTCTACTGGGCACTGCCAGGAGCCTTTGACATTCCCTTGGACCCCTAGGAATAAGATTAAAGACACGACTTTCCGCATTACAGATGTCATATTCCATGCGTTTCTTCACATTATAAGTTTTCCAATCTTTCGGGGAAAAATGCTTGAAAAAATTTACAAAACACTTTACTTACCTTATTGTTGGCAATACTAGGTTCTGATTGTGATTTCAGGACAGTTTATTGGTAAAGCAGGATTTCTTTGGCATTATTAGGCTTCTTTGTCTACATTAACCTATTTTAATTCTATAGATATTCATTTTTCGTATGTTTTTAACATTTTAGACATGATATTTTTATACATTTGTTCTAAAAGCTGTTTTCTATGTTACGCCTCAAATTCTGCAATTTATATAGAATTTCCACAACATGGGAAAACTCGGGTCTCTAGCATAGATCATAATCGGATTCTCCACCAGGAGAATGCTTGTTCTGGATACATCTCTGATTTGTAACACATCCATAATTTGTAATACCATTTTGTCGATAACTATCATCAAATTTGTTGTTCTCCCCAGTGTTATATCCGGTCAAGAAATAGTTGCAAAAACTATTTTGCGTCGTCACTACCTGACTTGCCTAAGAAGACAGAAGGCATGGGCGGCATTTGACCTACCCACAATGCTCAGCAGAAGCTTTTTGCAATCCCAGCATGCAAGGAGACCTGATTTGAATCATCAGTACTGGAAGCTAGTGATGTCACTCCCTGATGTGTCACATGATTGGACGGAGAGTTTTGATTGGTTACAAGCTAAATTCAAAAGGGGAAGATTACAGGACCGGTTCAGAGAGGATACTTTAAATGACTCTGATTTAGTGAGTATAGTTATAAGTATAAAAATGAAATAGATTGCTTGCTGAAATAAGTTCATCAGGACTGTTATGAATTCATATTATTGGTAACATTATGTTTTTACAAATCCAATATTTTACATACGGTTAGATAGTTTCGCCTTCCAAAGACTTCATCAGTAATGCACCGATTAGGCCACTCCACTCCTATGTATTGATTGATGTTTCTCATCCTTAGTGTGCATAGTTCGTTCTGTAAGTAGCCTATCGTATACATGACTTAATGAGTAAATTCCTTCATCTGGATTTATAGCATTGGTCCCCAGCTTCCTGATCCATATTGACTTTTTGATCCATCTCGTTTGTCTGTCAGAGTCTTTGCCAACAATTTTGACTGATTCCCAGTCAAAAATGTGATTCTTTTCCGTGGTATGGTCTGTAACAGCAGATTTATGTATTTCTTTCACAGACGCTCTTCTACTGGCACAAGTATATCTTCTTTTGTCAAATTTTTCAGTATCTTTCATATGTTCTTTCAAATGCATTCCGAATAATCTACTTGTTTCACCAACTATGCACCCTAAGGTAGAGAAACATCTATCAATCCATATAGGAGTGAAGTAGCCAAGTTGGCCCATTACTGATGAAGTCTTCCTTTGGGATGGAAGACCAAACCGTCTAACCACGAGACTATAACCACGAGTAAAACATAATGTTACCAATAATATGAAAAAGGTTGCATTTGAAAATATTTTAAAAACTGAGGGTGCAACCAAGACTTATTCTCTGATGGTGTGTTTATGTAAAATCATATGACAAACTTTTAACTAATCAGTGAGCAGATATGAATGAAGTATTTATGATGAATTTCAAAATCCAAATATACCACAATGGACTTGTCCGCATGTGTTCCTCTTTGATTTGACACCATCTTTCATTGTTTTCTCGTAGATCCAGACTTTAAGTCTGTATACAGCAGAAGTGTCAACACAGCAAAGACATCAGAATATTCCCATGAGCCTTTGCACCAAGGTCACCAAAGGTCATGCACATGACTATGAGCTAGGATGCAATCAGTTATTGGGTACAAGTGCGCTGCTGTTCGTAATAGCTGATGACAATGAGGTACGTAAATGCAGAGAGTCTTTTCTTTAATTTAAATCTCTCCTAATAAAATACTAGGAGAAAGGTATTTTCCTTGTCTTTTTGACCAATAATTGTTGAAATATGTGAAAACATACAACCAATGAAATTGTTTATTCTGATGCCCTGATGTAAGCAAGGATTATCATTTGAAATAAGGACCAAAATGATCTTGATATTGTCTTTATTGCTATCCAATATCTTGCTTGTCAAAATATCCTTATTTTCTTTCAAACAGCGCATTACAGACATAATTATTGAGACCCCTAATCCAAAACTTTTCAATTCACCGGAGAAGTTTTATGTGTTATCCGATAATCTCCATGTCAATTGGATCAGGCTCTTGAGTCCTAAACTGAAATGATCTCCATTCAAAGTTGATGGAATGTTAATTATTATGAAATGTGTGTGATCCAGTAATCATGGTTGTAAGTTACCACTTCTCTGGCAAATCCAAAATCTTGATTATATGTTCTGTTATCCTTTCATACATAATTAAGATAAATTGTACACTATTTTAGGCCTTTTAAGGCCTAAACTAGGCCCTATTTAAAAAGAGGGGTATATTGGATATTAATATTAAATTATGCAAAATGACATGTCAGCAAATTCTGTTGTATACATTTAAAAGGACCAGATTGACAATATTTTTGATTAATATTTCAACAACTCATCGTATTTTCTTACACAGGAGCATGCCGTTGTTGATATCTGATGATATCACAGTTGATATTCAAATAAGCACTTACGCAGTACATGTAAGTCAGCGCACTGTTCATCGAGCATCGGGAATGTGCAAAGAAAAGACTGGCGCTTGGGAACAATTGAAAACGACATTTTAATATTTTAACACTAGCATTTTGCTTAAGATTCTGCTAAATATTTTTATGAAGATGAGTAGGCCCTATCTGTAAAATTGAAAACATTTCAAAATGTATTCATATGTTTTCTGGAAGATTTTCGTTGTTAAAAGGTACTCAAACACGCTACAAAGTTGTTCATCGCGAATCAACAAATCTGCATCCGATGCATCAATGTTTTTTTATCATACTCGGGTGGCTAAAGCTACCCTCACGCGATAAAAATATGCTGACGCATGGATGCATCGTTGTTGATTCGCGATGAACAACTCTGTAGCGTGTTTGAATACCTAAGTCAAGTCTGCAATTTCATTTTTCCAGACCGATTTGCAAGAGTCCTACCAAAGATTACACAGCTTACTTGAAGCCAAGCCAGCTAGCCCAGCCATTCCTGTGTTGATAACCATCCTGGGTGACCAATCCAATGATGGTAATATCCTGGCCTCGTGTGAAGCTGGCCTGAAGCTTAGAGAGTTACAACATGGTGGTGTACTGTCTACATATCAAATCATCGGACTTGATATGGATATTGAAGATCCAAGAGCCAGTGAAATGGTGAGTGTGTACTCGGTGGTGATTCTACATCATATTAAATCCAATTGATTGCTTCTGATAGATGATTTGGATACACTGGTTCCAAACAAACCTTTTAATGATCCCCTAATTCCAATAAAACAAAAGTTAGCATTATCATGCACACATGTTTTACAGAAGTATGTCAGCATTGGACAAGTTGTTTTCCATGCCATTACCTTTGCTTTCTGAAAGAAAAAAAACCCAAAGAAGTGAAGTGAAGTGATTTATTTTGGTACACATTCATATTAAACAGTAGTAGTGTTGACCACTATCAGGATGATTTTTTTTTTTCTTTTAGACCAATTTGCATGTGTTTGGCTGATCTTGTAATAAAACAACATCTTTAGCGATGGTCGCTAAATTGTTAAAAATACCCGCTATTTACCGATCATTTTTGGAGTTAGCGATCAAAACGGAGTTAGTGATCATCGCTAAATGTTAGTGAACTCGGCCCCAGGACAGCTTATGCTGCATTATGTTCCCCATTTTTAGATGTTGTCAGTTTTTAAAGAGCATTTTAAACATTAAAACATGTTCATCTCGAGGTGTTTCTTTAACAAATCTTAATTGTTATTGACCTATAAGATGAATGGGTGCAAATTTTTCTTTTCATCACATTTTTGTACATTAGATACCTTTACTATTCATATAAATGGGTGGGAAATGTAATTTGTATAAAATTTATATTGACTAAGAAATCTTTTGTTTACTCAAAACTTAATTGGGTGATCATCAATAAAAATAATCATTTAAAGAGAAAAGACTTTGCTGTGGAGAATGTTGCAAAGCTATATCATTTCACACAAGTGCAGTGAGAGAAAAATTGTCTTTGGGTGAGAGCACAGTCAGTTGTAAAAAATTACGGGTCTTTGGGTGATAGCGACACTGAAAAGGGGGGTCTTTTGACCCTTACATACATGTCACCTCCAGAATGGGACTCTCCATATAAGTTACCCACCATTTAAAAAAAAAATCCATTTCTATTGCAGTTATCAGAAGGGATACAGTGGCTGGCGTCACATCATCCACATCTGCCAAGTCTAGAAGAAGACACACTGAAAGGGTACATAGACACAGGACTCATGAAACTCTTCAGTCTTCCGCTCCATGAGGACGCAAAACTCCGTCGCAAGGCTGGTCTTCCAGAACAAGATGCTCATTATGTGGTTTCTCTATACAATGCTGTTGTACGGCATTTGGCTGCCGTAGCTAGCTCTAGGAGTTTGGCTAATTTGTCATGGCCTGTTGTGGAGTTTTCCATCACTCAAAACGATAGAGGTATGAGAAAATTGTTTCCTAAAGGCTGAACATTTTGAATTATCATACTTTTCAGAATCCAAAAACTAATGTCTTGGATTGTTTTTCTCATATTTTTGATTGTTTGTCTTGATTTCTGAAATGACATTAAATATTGCTTCACTTTTGGCCAGATTTTGAACTTTTTCAAAAGTGATAGATTAACACAGCCTTAAACATTTAGTGTAAGATTTTCCCAAATTCTGATTGCATCATAAGTACATAGCTCTGTGTTGTGCTACCCGTTCCTATGAATATGTACAGTATGGCTTACTCGTATATTTACTACATGATTGTGAATGTTTGGGTAAGCATGAAAACAAAAATTGATTCCCTACATATTTTATTCTTAAGAATTAATTTTAGCCAATTGTAATGCCATTGGTGGAAATCAGTTGCATGGGGAAATCTGCATGTTACATATTTTTATGTCTCAAAAATTTGATGTGGACTGATGGAATTTGATAAAATGAGTAACTTAATTGCAGGGTTCAGTGGCGTAGCCAGAGGGATTAGAGAAGCAGCTCCACTCCAATATTTCAGTTATCGGTCAGAGAAAGCCCATGAGGTGGTAAATTGTACTATTGTCATATTTTTTTAATTGAAGAGGATTTTATTTTAAAGTATGTTGTTGTTGATTAAAATATCAATCAACTGCTTGAAAAATTGTTTGGAAAATAGTTTTTAAAAGCTATATCGAAATATTATGGAAGTACCCTTTGATTCTCACATGTTGGTTGTCTATTCTCTTGATTTTTGTTTACTCAAATAGATTACTGCTTGGCGTAAAATAGATGCATGTTACTTATTTTGATGTTATGTGGAGTGATGGAAACCAATGATATGGGTCAAAATGTGTAGGTTATACCATGTGATATGATTGATGTCACACAAAACAGGTTGCAAGTTACTTACTTTGATAGATTGATCTAACTGACGTCACTTGCCCCACACAAAAAAAAAAATGGATATCGCCTTGACCCACAAAATGGTGGACATCACCTTCCAACTGTTTTCAGTTAAATATCTCAAAAAAGTGATCATCTTAGCACATCATTGGAGATTTGTTAATAAAACAATTTACTCTACCTCATAAATATTTATTAGGAAACCACGAAATACAATTGGTCAGTTAAAGCTGATGCACATGACAGCATTATGCCTAATTCCCCAAGTGCATGTAAAGCCCACGCAGGGAAAAAATTGAGAAACTATCGCACCCCTACTATCGCACCCCTACTATCGCACCCCCTGTATTCATACATATCACTTCTTAGTTGGAAATTATACGGTGATCGAGAAGAATGGACATTTTCTGGTGATTTTTTGATGTGTTAATATCAAATTTTAGTAAAATATTTATGAGGTATAGTAAAACAAATACAACATGGTTTATTTTGAGAAGTATTGAAAATTCTTGCAACACCTCGGGATCAGTAATTTTCACTACTTCCCTCGATACCATGTTGTATTTGTATAATATTCCATTACCTTTCTGATGTACTGGTTTCAAAATATAACATGTATTTGCATTAGAAAATCATAATTTATCTGAACAAACGCAACACATTGGAAAGGTTTGTTTACATTCGTCATGACTGTAGTTAATACTTCGATCATTACCGCTACGAACAATTACTGATGCATGCTACATCTGGGAAGTTGAGTCTGAATAAGAGATAAATCACCTGGATGTGTAGACCTACGAAATAAAAAAGTTTGTATGTTTTGGTACTGTAGGTTAACTTATTAATGTTGTGGAATTCAAAAAGCAAGTGCTCACTGTATGGTTGTAAATTACACATTGTTAATATCATGACAAAAGAAACATTGTTTTGGGATCAGAAAAAAATTACATTGAGTATTAAGTTTTAACTAATTATGTGTGGCCTTATCAAACATGATATTATGATGTGTTTTCTGTGTTTTCTACTTGCAGAATTACCTCAATATAATTGGAATCAACCTAAAACCCTTACGTTACTGAGTGATAGAATTAATAGGCTACAACTACAACATGCGCCAATATTGCATGACGACTGTAAGTCTGATCAAAATTTACTTTAAAGTATAAATGTTCACAAGGATATTATTAAGGCAAATTTCAAGATTTTAATCTCAACCACACCAATAAAAACTTGCAAAATATGTTAACAATAAATATGTTAATGCAATGCAGTGCATGTATGTATGTATGCAGAACTAATTAATGTGAAATTATTGCTCATCCAGCTAAATGACAATTGATGTGGAAGGTATAGATGAGTTTACATAGGACGCCATGCCCGGCAGTGTGCGCGGTCATATCTTTTGTTCCTTGCCCAGCACTATGTGTGCGCAGAAGGTTTTATTTAGGACACATGCTTTCAAAATTCATGCCAAATCAAGTAGGGCTATTGAAAGGTGCAGCAATAATTTGTTGTTCCCTCATGCATATCAGTGGACTAGCTCCTTACCTGTGTTTATAGACATTAGTGTCAACTCATCTATAGGTATGAGGAACAATACCTGATTATAGGTGATCCTCCATTGCAAACCTAGTGAAAAATCTTAAAAAAATGTACACTGATGCTACAGTTACAAATGTTTTCTTCTTATTACTTATAGCCTCTTGGGGTGTAAGCTGTCAGTGCTAGTACTTGGTTCACAATTTCTAATATTAATTATGAAATGGTATACAAATATTAACTGCTTTATATTCGTGTGATGGTAAAAATATACCATCCCGAATTGAAAGATTGATTGTTCCATTTCACGAGCCTAAATGGAACAATCAAGCTTTTAATGAGGATGGTATATTTTTACCATCACTCGAATATAAAGCAGTTAATATTTGTTTTATATAACTCATCTATAGATTCTAGTCATTTGATAACACATTTAAACTACAATTGTACCTACCCATTACCCATG